>JANHGN010018006.1:143895-191171 GCA_024605025.1 Megaceryle maxima
AGCTAAAAAATTTTTCTTTTTTTTTTTTTTTTTTTTTTTTTTTTTTTTTTTTTACAGTTATAATGAGCTGCTGAAGGAAAAGAAAAATCAAAGGTGTAAACAAAACCACAAATGTTTAATGAATGTCTGGTATTCTGAAGCTGGACTTCACTGAATACATTTTTCCTTCAATGTAAACCATGATCCTTGATTTTTAATACTTGCATGAATCTATAAGCATGCATCTAAAGCTTCCACTTTGTATTCTGAACCGATCACACAACAGAGATACAGACCACAACCCACTATCAGGTTATAATCTCAAGATGACGTGAAGAAGTTGTAGAAACCAACCTCACTGAACTTTTTGAAAACAAAATAGTTTCAGAGATGCATTTAAGGGATCCCACATTCTTAACACAAGGAAAAACCAGACAAGTAATAAAAGGATTTAAAAGCTGCAGTCTAACTTCCTTATTTTTTATTACTATTATCGTCATTAAACAATCTCATTACCAGCTTATGCTCCAAGTCAAGCAACTGTTATTGTTTAAAATCTTACATTATACTTTAAAAAGAAATGCATATAAAGCTTGGCAGAATAATAAAGTAAAATCTTAATTTTCTGGATCCTATCTGTATGCATTAAACACACAATCTTTTTTTTAAAGTTTGTTCTGAAAACATTATTCTAGAACAGTTAAAACATCAAAGCTAAATGACCTTATTAGTAAGGCTGAAACAAAACCACGGGCAGTAGACAAAACCCTAACAACTTTAGAAAAAAGCATATGCAAGAAACAACTGTGCTTTTAAAGAAAAATAAGTCTTCAAGCTCCCAAGTGCTCTCGTGGATAATAAGTTAATTGCAAAACAACTGTAGCTCTGCACTTACTGGCATCAGCTAGATGTCAGAAGGCGGCCAGAGCGTTACAGACATGCTGCCTTCCAGTTTGCACACACTCTTCCATTAAAACTTTCTGTATGTTCAAAATGCTGACAAGGCTGCCGAGGAGGGCAGCTCTCGCAGAAACGGGTTAATCCAAGCACCTCAGTGGATGCAGGATATTGCCTCCAGTACATATTTACCGTGACAGCTGGTCCCGCTCACTCATATTCCTTCTTGAAAATAGAGGTCTCTAAATCACAACATGAAAGACCACCTGCAGACAGTCTCTATTTTCTGCTGACTTTAAAATGAATGCTTTGTTTGATACTGTCCTGTTTTGAAACAACATACTTTTGTCTCCCCAGTCATGTTTCTGAAGCCTTCAGTTAACAAGTTTGAAGGACATAATTTTACTGCATTACTGAAGGAACGCAGCAAGTTATCCTGGTAACCCGAACATTGACAAACAATTGAAATTATAAAACCTGCAAGCAGGAATAACCAAAAAAATATTTTCACATAATTTTGTTTCCAACTATCACTTCAGGTTTGGGTTGGGTTTTTGTTGGGTTGTTTTGTTTTTTTTTTTCCTTTTTCTTTAACAGATATCTGCATTATTCAAACTTTATTAACAGCTGCTGAAAAAGTTCAAGGTGAGGGAAAAATGACCACGCTGAAAGACAGTTTCTTTCACCCTCTCTTCTGACAAGGCTCTCGGCATTCCCGTGCCAACTGCACGTCTGGCGAGCGATAGCTATCTTGGCTGCTGCGATGAAAGCAGGCAGCGCATTTGATCTGCTGAGAGCTTCGCCTGGGTATTGTCCCATCGATCCCACCGGAGTCACTGAAGCAGTTACCCACGGTGTCCCCCAGCATCCCACCAGCACTTTCCCATGCAGTGTTCGTAGGTTGCAACGTGACTCCAGACCTTGTTTGCCTGAGAATTTTTTGGTAGCCCAGCTTTTGTCGCGACACAAAAGTCCATGTCAGAAAGCTCTTTTGGTTTTCCTCTGTTTTGCACTCTCAAGATTTTATGAGGTATTTAGAACAGATTGGCTTTAGATCACATGCCACCAAAGCACCCAAAAATTCTCAGCCTGTGAAACTAAAACATTCTTTACACCTTACCTGTGTTGTATTTAAGTGCTGGAGTATGATGGCTAAACCCTGGCCACTCTAGAAAATGAAGTGCCTATTTCCAAAGCAGGTGGTTGGAAAGCAGTGGCTCCACCTCCTTCCACAGCACTCCCCAGCTCACACCAACAGAGCCCCAGGTAGAGGAGCTGAGGAAGGACTGAGCATCTCGACCAGCTTCCCACAAACCCCATCTTTGTAACGGCCTCAATCCAGATGCATCCCATCGAAACTTTTGCTGTGGTGCCCATGAACACCCTCATCCACACCTCCCATTGTCAGCACGCTCTTTGGGACACCCTTACCGTTATGGAGGGAACCAAGGTGACTTGATGTCCACCTCCAGTAACTGCCTGAAGTTATATGAAACACTGAAAGTCTTCACTTGTTCATCACCCAAACAAATGAATCAGAAGTAAAACTGTCTCAGTTATTTTATTTTAGGTTTCCCGGAGCCCACGGATTTTTCAGATTCATTGGATTTCTTAACTTCTGTGCTCTTCATTTCTTTCCCACAAATACACTTCCAGTGACGCATTTAGTGACAATGGTTGGTAGCTTAATGCAAAAACAGGGTCTCAAACTTATTTGCTCCTAAGGCATGGAGACCAAGTATCTGAGAAAACTCTCTCAAAAACCCAAAAATCTGAGAAATTGAGCAAGCCTCGGCTTGTTAGTCAGCTGAGAAAAACATTACTGCAGGGACATTGGAAATGAAATTATTGTCTCTGTGCTTTGATGTGCAGAGAAAAGTATCCTTCTGTCTTCCAAAAAAGTAACTATGATCATCCTCAGCTATTCAATACCTTGCATTTCAACAAGGAGGACCGTTCCCTATTTTTAACAAATAACAGAAATAAATCCAAGCTCTATTTCTGAAGTGTCTGAAGACATGTGCCTCCCCCAGCTCGCCACAAAGCCCCCACTGCTCTCCCTCCTCCCTTCCTCTTACTTCAAAGGCCAACGACCCCCCCAAGGCAGTATCCTTTCTGATTCTAGTGAATATATTTCAGTGTCTTCTATTATACACAAGTTTAATTGTAAACAAGTTATTGTAATCACAGGTGCTTCTACTGAGAACTGAAGCGTGAAATAACAAATTGACTTCTGGAGGTGATGAAAGAAGGGAAACGGATTCTCACTGTCCAGAACCTCCCGCTATGTTGCCGTAACATATATAATTTCCCATATGGAAGTTAAGCAACAGTTCCACTGTTCTCAGGGAGAACGTGGGAGGGGTATGGTGAACTATGAATCCTTTATCGCTTATTCAACAGCCGACAGTAAGAAATGAAGAAGGGAGTTTAGATGTGCTTGGCACGCCTTGGGAGGCGAAGATACATTTGCATCCACAAAACATTATTATTAAGTAATAACAAGGTAGAAACGTTTTCTTCCAAATCGTTCAATTTTTCCAGCCGATGAATCCCAGTTAGTCACAACATAACTATTTCATCATCCGGTCAGAATCAATGCACCCATTCTGGCAGGCTGTACAGCAACACCGCACCTCGGAGCATGACGTGACGCACAGATGCTGGCAATGTGGGGATGGGGCCGGGGGGCCGAGGGCGGGGGGGGGGGGAGGTGGCAGCGTGCTCCACACATCTGGTATTGTGGGAAAAATCCATGTTGGTGTCTTGACAAATTGCTCTATTAGTAATGAATACAGCTGTTCTGCGTCGGATGATTTGTGTTGCAACACTTCACTAAGTGACTCTGCACAGAACTATGCCTGCTGTTCAGGCTCAGCTCTAATTCTGATTATTAAGGGAGATGCCACTGTGCCTTTTTTAAAAAAAAAAATAAAAGTTGAATGCAGCTGTTTCTGCTTCAAGGAATGTCAAAAGAAATCATTTGTTCCTGGCATGTATGTATTTTTCACTATAAATCAAAATGTGCCCTGGCATTAAGGCAACAGCCCACTGGCAAAAGGCAAATATGTGCCAAGTGCGTATTGAGCCTAAGCTGAGCACACGGAGAGTGCTGGCCAAGGTTTTGGCATAAAGACACGTGAGTATATGAAGCTATCGCCATCACAGGCTTTAACTTAAGCCCTAGGTAAAGAAAAATATGATCATCCTCTTCCCCTCTCCCCTTGATAAATATCTGCATGGAAATAAATTCTTGGCACTCGCAGACTAAAAGAACATCAGTAGGATGTTTTACTGCTCAAGGTTATAGTTTCTGCTTACTACCCTCTTGTCACATCAGAGAGTGATGTTACACCAAATATGCTCCCTCTTAGGAAGTCATTTCAAACACAAAATACTAAGCCTACCAAGATGGTAACTACAAGATAACGTCTTCAACCAGGCTGCAGGTGCACAACTGGTTCCCTTTGAACCACCCGATGTGCAATCCCAACATGGAATTCGTGTCCATTTTCCCCACAGAGCTCAGCTTTCAGACTTGGTAAAGCTACAGAAACACCTGAGGACAGAGACCCTTTGTATGTAAGCCCAGGTGGAGAGCTGGGCCCTGCTGCTGGCAGACACCTTGAAGGAGCCTCTCTTTGTCTACAGGTAACAAAAGCCTCAGCTTCCAGCAGAGAACAGCACAACATTTACCATGCTAGGAAAGCATGTGCACCAGTGGAACGAAGCCAATGGTGATACTTTACACTGAAAAAACTCCCATCAGTTTCAAGAAAACACTTGCAGCTCAACAAGATCATTTCCAGTTTTTGAGCAGTAGCAGTAACATAAAAAGGGGAAAATGAAAACAGACAACTGGGAAGGAAAATTAATTCACAGATATGCAAAGGTTCTATTTTGATGTGTGTTTCTAAGATTCTCATGCAAGGACAAATAGAAACATCTGATGGAGAAATTTTCACCTTTACAAATACAAACAGAAGCTCTTGGGCAAAAATTCACCCGTGCCCAGTAGCACAGGTGTTTGCACATGACCACCAACAGAACTGTTTTCTGTCTCACGTACAGACCAAGAAAGACAGGCTTTCCTAAGCCGCAGTCTGTGGGTGCAGCCAGGCATCACCCAGCACGAGCACAGTGTGGGTGAAGGATGTCCTTCAGAGCTCCCACCACAAAGCCTCTAGCCCAATGGCTGTAGCTGCAAGCACCGTGTCAGCGCAGAACTGCTCTGCTCAGCAGACGCTGCTGGGTGAGTAACTAAGGGGGCTGCTGCCAGTTATCCTGCTAGCTTTAAGATAGAGCACAAGTACGGGTGCAGACCTTGGTTTTGTTTGAATGTGAATGCCCGACAGAGTACTTCAAGGTAAGAACAGTTTTGTGAACGCACATACAGAGACAACACTAGCATCAGACTGAGCCATTAATGAGCTAATAGACTAATGACCTAGCAATTAGAGATAATTCAAGTCAGCCTGCATACAATAAACTCATGCCTTTACTAAGAACAATCCACTGGCAAATAATTTTTTACAGCTTTTAAAGCCATGGCAACACAGATAACACTTAAGAAATGTATTGAAATGTGCACGCAAGAAAAATATTTCTTATTTTAGTTATCTAAATAAGGCCAGGCTGTGTGGGCCTTTGAGCAACTTGATCTAGTTGCAGATGTCCCTGCTTACTGCGGGGGGTGGGGGTGGACTAGATAGCCCTGAAAGGTCCCTTCCAGTCCAAACCATTTCATGACTCTGTGAGGATTCCCTGCCTTGAGTGCACAGTGACTTGAGACACATACTTATTTCCACTCCAGAAAGAAAGCAAAGCTAAAGACAGACATACAGCTTCAGCTCCTTTACCCATTTAAGAGATCAGGTTTTATCAAGGTCCCCTGCTGCAATAAAGACCATGGCATGGCATGAACACTCACCCACGCTGGACTGTATTCGTCAGTTCACTTTCTGCAAGAAATTCAGTTACAGACACTTTCCTTCTGACAGCTCCGGCATTAGCAGGAGAGCAGAGATCTGCAGGCTTACAGGGTACTTGAACAAGAGCGACAAGACAGCCCTGACAAACCAAGCACCAGCTATAGATAATTCTCTAAAGGAAAAGTTTTCTAGATTAAATCATGACCATTAAAGAAATCTGCTGAAAACTCAGGCAGTTTTCAGTTATCTTAATTCTCGAACTTACAGAATCAAAAACCTCTAAAGTATTTGGGCAGAATTAGATCAAATTTATTCAAATCTCAAGCAGGCTAACTAGCAATGCAACTTCACACAAAAGCTGTATGGATGATCTGTTGTCATCTCCTCAGCAAAAACACCATTTGGACATCAGCTAGGAAGTTATATTGTGTCTCAATAAAGCATCAAATTCAGGAAGATGACGCCAAGTACCATTTCACTCTGATGAAAACTGGCTATTTCAAGTGGCTTTGGAGGCTGCCCAGAGAGAACAACGTCTTTAGGAGTAGTACACGATCAGTTGTGTTTGCCTACAACTCCACCGATCACGCGGGTGCAGATGACCACGTTAGAAAAAACAAAACCAAGAAAAATCCCAAAATAATAAAAGCCCACAGCACTCAGTATTATGGCATCTCAGGAATCCTAACAATTCTAATTATTTGAGTTGATCGGAAGAATTTCTGCTTGCTGAACTTCAGCCACAGCATGGCGAAAAGCTCAGAAATTAAAAACATGCTATCTGATATGATGAGGAAGAAATTCTCCTAAACTAACTGGGCTACTGTCAGATGCAGCCACCCCAGTGGCAAAGTTGATTTTTAGTGTGGAAAAATGCTGCAGGTACAGAAGCCACAAGTGTTTCCCGTACAGTGGGTGTGCGAAGTTACAAAACACAAAACATGCAGATCAAGCTGCAGGCAAGTCAGGAAGATCTAGAGCAGAGCAAATGGGCATTCCTCTTCTGAATGTGAAGTAATATGTGCCAAGCTCTCCTAAGGCCAAAAGGAGCTGTTACTCTCCTGGTATTTGGACAGAAGAGTGAGACAAACAATAGAAAGAGAGACCACCGCTTGCGAACTGAAGAATTTATATTGCTCTGAAATCAGGGAGGAGTTGTCTCTTGATGCAGCATCCTTTAGTGAGAGAGCTCCTGAGCTGGGGATAGGAAGGAGCAGGGACTCCATGGATGGCCTTTTTATAGGCCCTTAACAATTTACTGCTCCCATCTGTTCAAATTTACTTTAAAATAAATTAACTTGTTCCCAGATACCTCACAGTGCTGCCAGCAGTTCTCCACGGGCCTGACACAACAGCTGACTGCCTGGCACCTCCTTTGCTCAAGTTCCCCTTGGGCATCTGAAGTTTCCACTTCCTTCTGGGCAGTTCAGCAGATGTTCAATGTGCTTCACAGCAGAAAGAAGCCTGAGGTGACCTCAAGTATAATGGATGGTTTCGCTATGTGCAGGGTTTCAAAAGGCCCACACCATGAAGAAGAAACAATAAAAAGGATCTGAAAGACAGGAGGGTGCCAAGATTGCTCTCCTGGGGTGCCCATGTGTTGATGCCTCGCTGCTGGCCAAAGACTGCAGCACATGCACCTAACAAGCAAGGTAAGCAGGTGCTTAAAATCATATGTAAGTTGAACAAAATAATTCAACAAGTAGCTTTCTTCAATTCAAACCTTTGTAACATGCAGCTCGTATTCCTAACCTGCGTTATTTTCCTACCAGGGTGCATAATCAGCGATGGGGTAATGAGGTTTGCGAGCTAGTGCCACCAAAATGGCATTCTCCTTCTTACCTCCTTTTCTGCTCCTGAACTGTGGGAGCCAGGACTAAACAAAAGAAAAACTATTCACTTTTGGGGGGAGGTTTCCAGCATCAGGCAAAGGAAACAGTGGGAGATGACGTGAGTGGTGGAAAGAACATCATAAGGTCAGATCTTTCAGCAGCAGCAGCAGCTATCTGCCAGGTCAGGTCAGGCTGCCTGTATCAAACCACATATTTTCTGAAGTCCAAAACAGCTACAGTTTTTATCAGTAAAGCTCCTTTCCACTTGTACAAGAAGGACAAGGAAGAGAAGAGCTTTAGAGTAGAAAACAGAGTAACCATTAAATTGAGCCAAAAGCTGTATGAGCATCACACCATGTCCACAATCATCAGCTTTTGAGACACCATTAAGAGAATGGTTTGAATGTAGGTTAGAGATCCTGGAAGATCAAGTAATTTGCAAGTAAAATACAAGAGAGAAAGAATCAGAGAGGGGCAGAAAGGGCTTCCTTTGTACAAGAAACTGCATAGGTGGATGCCAGCAAAGCAATTAAAATGAAGATAGGAAATAAAATACTTGTTTCACTGTTATCTCTGTCCAGACACAGAGAGATTCAGCCCAGGAAAATACAATTAAAATTTTCAAGCATGATCCTCTACAGCCTCTTATCTACAGAGTAAGGTACTTTGGCCAAACAACAACTAAAGCTCTCTAAGATTTCTAGCATCTAGTTTCTCCCATTTATCCAAAAATATTTTTTAAAAAGCAAGGATTCAGAGCAAGAACTTTTCTGGATATGTTTCTCAGATGCTTCTCATGAGGGAGAAGCATCAGCTGTCTCCAGAGGGAATCCAAAACGCCAGCTCTGCACACAGCAACCACAACCGTATACAAGAGTCCCTTTTTACTTGAGGGGTGAAAAACGTTGGGAGAGCAACCTCTGCTCCAAACTGTTGAAAACACGGACAGCTCTGACGACAGCCTTGTGGAAGTATGCACGGCTTAGAGAGAGACCCACGTTCCTTATCAGCAGCGTTCCATGCTGTCAGCTTTTAAGGGCTATCTGGTTTGAAAGGCATTTTTTTTAGTCCCTAACTGCATTTGTACTTAGGACAGAAAGAGTGCTGCTTTAATGACTCTCATTACCTTTTTTTTTTTTTTATTAATAGAAAGTCCCATTTAAAATTGTCCATGCATTTGCACAAATGGCATTTAGCAACCCAGTAAAGCTGGGCAGAGAAGACTAACCACTAAGTTTGCCTGGTACATCCACCTTAAAAGTAAAAATAAAGCAAGAAAAATAATGCTCCAAATTGGATATTGAGAATTACCATTGCAGAATACCTCCTAAAAACATGAAACAGTGGCTTTAAAAAGCTGTCAAGCAGAAGAGATGATACAAACAGTGGCTTTAAAAAGCTGTCAAGCAGAAGAGATACAGTGGTATTGAAGGAATATTGCAACTACTCAGCTTGGGGTTAGAAAATAGCTATACTACTATTTCTAGCATAGCAGCTGGCTCAAATAACTGCCTAATTCACTTAACCCATTTTGTACATATGCTTTTTTAGCTATATATAGAATGGCAATAACTATGCAAATGAGCAGCAGTTGGTAAGTGCCAGATACCAGCTTGGAAACCAATATTTCTTTCCTTTTGTGTGCGTGATGTGATGCGAAGCAGAGCCCCCAGATTTGATGCTCAGGTATCTGGGATGGCCTTAAAACTGAAACTTGGCCTAATTCACTTCATTTGGCATGCTTGTCAACAAAGCTATTTTAGTCTTAGATTCACCCTGAGGAAAATGGAAGCTTATACAATTTGAACATATAAAGACCATAGTTCAAATAAAGACAAGGAAGGCACCAATAAATAAACTGCAAAGCTTTAGAACACACCCTGCCTTTCCAAACAGCTCAGCTGTTCAAGTAGATAGGAGGAGAAAAATTCAGCTTATGCAGCAGGATGGAGACTTTAGAGGGTTGGGGTTTTTTGCAGGCTTTTGACTTTGTTGTTGTTTAACACACATGGCTTACACTAGAACACACTCAAAAGCCTTCCAAATGTTCTGCAGGGCAAATATTTGATTGGCACTACTGTAACAGTATTAGCAGTTACAACCATAATTACACCTACCTCTTCCACAAGCCTCACCACAAGTTCTTTCAATTCAGTATCTCCCCATGTTCTGAGATTTAACTAAGTTTCCAAAGACAATTTTAAACGTTGAGTCTGACTAAAAGTTCTGCCATTGCTTTTCCATTCATTGAAAGCAGTCCATTGCAGTAAGGCTCATCAGAGTATGAAGTTTCTCTGTGTACCCTTCTGGTCATAACAAAAACAAACAAACAAACAAGCAAAACAAACAAACAAACACACACACACCAACAAACCCACAACCTCTCATTTGCACTGTACCACCACCCACAAGCACACAGTCATAGCCCCAGAGAGAGGACCCTCGGAAGTGTTTGCCATTACAACTGGGTTCAAAACAGCACTGGGTTTGGTGTTCAGCATCAGGAAGTGGGGGCTACACCTGGAAACTACAGTCAGCACCACATCACCAAGTCAGTAACAAGACAATCACGACAGGTTCATTTTAATGCAGTCTTAACTAGAATATTAATTAATCCAACAGTTAAAACTACTTGGAGGACACGTACCAAATTCCCCTTCCTGCATATAGGGTGAATCCCCTTACGTAGGAACTGATCCCTTCCCAAAAGTATTTTGTAAGCCAAGACTCCTTGGCTGTGAAAATATCAGGAAAACATTTAATTCCTGTACTAAGTGATGTGTCTGCTGACCAAGGGGCAGGGGCTTGCTGAGGAGCTGGCTGGCCAGGCTGCATGCTGCTCAAACCAGTTGTAAGATGCAAATTCCAGTAACACTCAGAGTGAACTCTCATACCCCGGCAGAACATTTACAAAGACATGAAGACTTTCAAACAGCAGAAGTAATAATTTTTCTGCAGGCTCCAGGCAGTTCCAATGGGCATGCTGATACACATGATGTACACAGAAATAGTGTCTTTCAAAAATAATAAATGCATAGAATGAAAATAGATACAAATAAAAAGGATCAAAAGAATTGGGACGGTATATAGAAGCTGTGGGTGTGCTCCAGGAGAGCCCCCCAGCTCGAATGGGGCAGGGAAATATCTCTGCATGTGCTCAGATGGGCAAAGCCCAGCCCTGCAGCCCCTCACCCTGTGCACGGCCGAGGGAAGCGGGGCCACCACACCCCGGCACGGGGAGCTCACCAGCCTGGGTGGCCAGTGGCACACTCGGAAGGGAAGCATCTGCTCCCGTCTCCAACCCACAGGCACCCACTGCACTACGTTACCCAGGGATGGTCCTCGGCCGTCTTTCTGAAGAGAGGTCAGACCTCACATCTGGAGCTATTGCAGTCATTTGAAACCGTGCAGGAAAATGCATATTGGCACTTCTGTCCACAAAGGACAGACACCCAGATGACCTTGGAATAATAACCCACAACATTAACGTGCACATGCATTTGCCAGTTGACAAATTTGTTATCTCTCTTCCCTAATCTATTCTGACACAGTAGTTATTTGAGCAGCTCATAAGAACATAAAATATCCCAAAAGAGAACTGCGGGAGAAGCTTAATTAAATAAGTGATTTTTTTTTCACGTTTAAAAAATAAACACACACATGTACACTGCCACGTGACGGACGGGCTCCCGAGGGAAAATTTTGTAAAATAAGCATAAAGTGTTTATTTAACTCAGAGAAGCAATTAAATCATTAAGCGGAGCTCAGAGTAGGCATTATGCTGATTATCCCTTAATTGAATGCACTCACAGCACTGACGTACAAACTGCAACAACTATGTTACATACTAATTTTTTCCTGACCTGGGCAAACTGCACAACAAATCCACTGTCCTCATCAGCAACACATATTCAACAGAAAGCTAATTTAAGAGTGCCAGTCAGTAAATGTAAGAGCTCTTCCCTACCAGCATGGAGTTATCTATGATTACTACTCCTAAAACCAATTTGAACACGCTTAAGCTTACTTTAATACAAATAGATGAAGCTATTTACCTATTTTTCACAGAATCACAGAGTGGTTTGGGTTGGAAGGGAACTGTCAAGGTCACATCATCCCTGCAGTGAGCAGGAACATCTTTAACTAGATCATAGGCTTAACTTTTCATGACAGACTATGCTAATGAGAATCTAACTGCAATACTTATCTACTCTAATCCATCATGCAGTCCACGTGGCAGCCTCTGATGGGTTCTCCTGCACTGTCCTCTCCTAGACTGGGGTGTTACAGCCTCCAGGTTACCACGGGATGGAGCGCAGGGGTTCCCGCAGGCTGTTGAGGCAGGACTGGCAGCAATCGGTAGGCAAACTGCAATCTGGGGAGCTCCTTCAGTGGAGCCCCAGTTAGCAAACTGGACATTTAAGACACACCACTGAGAAGTCCCATACCTCCCATTTTCCTCAGCTTGCAGATGGGGCTTCCGGCTGCACTTACCACATACGTACACAGTTTGCAAAACCACACCGTGACCACAGTAGCTGAAATGCAGGAGCTGCAATACTTTTCCCACTCAACAGCAGTTGCATCTCCTGCATCCCATGACGGGTACATAAAGTAATTTTACAAGTCCCTTGGCATGGGTGGCAGACAGCCCTGCCGACAGGAACACACTCTGCTCCAGCCATACTGGAAGAGGAAAGCGGTTGCCAAAGCATCCAGTCACCAAGAAAATTACAATATGATAGTCTTAATTATAGTAATTGCGTTTCCTGGTATTGAGGCAGGATTAATACAGTATTTTTTATGCTACATTTCATAAATACAATTGGTTTCAGCTTAACTCTTCATAATTGTATTTCACAGTTCTTGCAAACAATTAGCCAACAGTTACGTTCATTCTGTTTTGCAGAAGACTGATAAACACTCCAGATATCAGAATTCTCCCCCAAGGGAGGCAAATTACTTCTAACTTGCTAAGTAATCTTAATGAACCCTCAGTGAAAAACCTGCAGGCAAATCACCCAGCAGCACTTCCTTCCTATTTTCGTCCTGCTACCAAAGACCTGAGAAACTTCCACCAAGAGGAAAGCCATGCTTGGACCAGCGTTGGAGAACTGAGCCTTAAGGTGATGAAATGACCAGATATAAATACAAATATACATGCTTATATTTGTATTTATACATATTTATACAGTTGTACATATTTAGATATACTTGTGTATCTAATTATATGGAAATATATACACAGCTATACAGACACACTAGTGCACGAGTACATGTTTTAGAAATTGAACATGTTTGAGCTAATGTCAGTCTCAAGGCAACATGTTCTGACAACTGGACTGGAAGGACCTTACTATTTTCTCACTCCCACCCCACTCACCATAACCCCATCATCCAACCCAAAGGCTCTGGCTCACACAATTGAGAATGACGGGCATTGTGATTTGGGCCCCTCTCCAGGCACAGCTCCAACATTCAAAACAATTCCGCTAGCAACGTTCAAAAATGTTATGACGAGATAACATCGTCTGCTGTGATAAAAATAGCATTTTATGCTCTCAGGCCGAGGTCAGCTGCAGTGACCTTGCCAAGATGGCATTTGAACAGACCGAGCCTTCGCGGCAGCAGGCGCGCTAATCAAAAGCGTAGGAGTTTGGAGGAATTTTAGGCTGGAATTATTTATAAATAACACAGCATAGCTTCTCTTAACAGGTACATCCCTTAAAAGGTGATGTGTGGATACATAAGGGACAGGTAGTTATAGGCCACATAGTTACTTAGGAAACTTTGCTTCAAAGCTGTACGGACAGAAACAGGTACTTGAAGTTAAAATAAAATGCAGGGTCTTGCTTGGCCAGCACTGCCAATAGTGAAGCCTTCCCATAAGGTAACAAGAAGAATATAGTTGGCAGACAAAGCCTTACACCAGGGTTCTGCACGGGTTAATCAGCTTCCTTCACAGAATCGTGGAATGGTTTGGGTTGGAAGGGACCTTAAAGTTGATCTCATTCCAACCCCCCTGCCAAGGGCAGGGACACCTCCCATAGACCAGGTTGTGCAAGGCCCCATCCAACCTGGCATTCCAGCTTCTTCCATACCTGCAGGGTCACAGGCCCTTCACTGGCCAGCAGAAAAAATAACCCTTGCTGACAAGTAGCTTGCAATATTTCACATGCACACTGAGTTAACATGGTTCTGTGCTACCAAATACGTTTCAGAACCTCCTATGGAGAGTATTGTCAGAGAATTAACAGCAACCCAGAGGAGAAGGCACTGCTTCTCAATGCTCAAGTATTCCCCCACCACCAACACAAACAAGAGGCACAGACTTAAAAAAAGAAAAAAAAACCCACCAAAACTGTTGCTAATAATATAATAAAGAAGTCCAGAAGCTGTAAACAATAATCAAATGCAGCTTATAAACAAAAGTATTTGCAGAACCCTGCAGCTTTGTGTTATAACACACAGAGGGTACATTAATAAAAAAATAAATTGCACAAATTCTGACAGAGAATTTGTCTTGTGCTGAACATTAAAAAAAGCAAACAAACCCCCCCCTCATCTCCAGGAGTAGCTTGATTTTTTAAGTAGTATTTGATGCTCTCTGGCCCATAAAGAAAGAAAATAACTTCAATTCAGTTTTGTGGTGGTTAAATGAGTAAATCACGGTATAGGTTCATTTGTTTTGATTATGTTGGCCTTAAATATTCCAGTATATCAATTCAGAATCTAGATTTACATTTTAGGTGGATATTGATAGATACTATTGATACTACTGGCTGGCAGTCCACAACCTTTGAGCGTGTCAAAAATTAAGCTATTTCAAACTGGCTAAATGGGCTCTTTTTTTCCCTTTCTCTTTTGAAGCCAGTGATGCTTTTGTTACAAAGCTGTCTCAGCAATTTTTTTTTTTTTTTCCCCTGTTAATAACATCTATTTACCAAGCCTGGATTAATGAAAATATTCACGATACAAAAAATGATCTATTGATGTCACAGGCACAGAACCCACCACATTGCAGTGACTACAAGAAAATGCTGGAGCAGATGGAACAAACAAGCCTCTTAAAGATATGACCACACATAATATATCTAAATATAGAAGAGGTCAGACTTTCAGAGAGTGAAAACTACCCAGCCCAAGAAATCTGACAACAGCAGAATCAACAGCTGATTCAGATACAGCTTCCAACAACCACTACTGATTTTTTTTTTTTATAGTGAGAAAAAATAAAACTTAAAATTTAGCAAAACCAAAAAGAATCCAATTAAATGTCTTGATGGCAAAGAATGTTAAAGTCAATTCATTATTACTACTTACTCAAGCTTCTATTGGCTTTAAAATTAGAAATAAGAAACGTAGCAATAATAAAAGGCCTGTAATGATTGTAAGTGGCAATGTGTTTAATCCACACCCTCAACCCACATTTCCTACCTTAGTTTCACGATTGACAGACACTCTGCCTTGCTGCTACAGATGTGAACACAGTATATCTTCAGTCTCTCATCTGCAGTTCCCTAAGTGAAATCCCAGGTACAAGTATGGGGAAATCTCTGCCAGGCCTCTTTCCATCTCCCCCTTCATCCCTCAAAACAGGCAACTCAAAAAAAAGGTCTGTGTTTAGTGTCTGCTCCTCAACGTCTGTTTTCCTGGGTTAACAGTCTGACTCCACAGAAGGAAATGCCCGCCTTAGCCTTCTTATAAAGATCATAAAAATATTCTGTATGCCAATTTCAGGCAGTGACAATGGAGCATATGAAGTTAATAAAAGTTATAAAACAGGCACAATCTGCTTGGTGGAGAATATAGCATTTCTCTCCTACAAGGAAATAGTTCTTGATATGCTAAAACACAGCAGAAGTACATCAGCAGAGGCAGAAGGAGCACTGTTTTGTACAGCACATGGGTTTCCCAGCTTCACATGCTTGCGTTTGAGGAACAGATTTACACTGCTCCAGCTCGAGGCCCTTCCTCAAAGCTATCTGAGGGTGTTAAGTCTATTCATGGGGACAGCCAGAAACACAACACGAGCTTTCTGCAAGGAGCTCATGGCAGAAGTGACTTGGAGGGTTAACTGTTCCTCTCATTTGGGTGATACATACACTCTTTAAATCAAGGTTAATGCCAAATGCGACAACAGTCACTTCTGGTTTTGGCAAGAGGAACAGACTTCGATTACCAGAATTCACTTTGCATCCTCTTAAGAGGAATGGCCCACTGCACATCACACCAGATGTGTGTGTAAAGGCTCATCAGATCTGGTATCCAAAACTAACTTCACACTATAATAAAGTCAGGATACTTCCACATTTATCATCCTTCCTGGTGTCCTACTTGTATTCCCCCCCCACCCCAGGAGACTGAAAAACTGGGTAACATTTTTCTGATAACCGTATACCAAGCGCTATTTCTGGTTGTGACAGCTCATGGTAGCTTTGTTTGTCAATGCTACCCTTTAACCCTGTAAATCATATTCTACTGTGAAGAGTTTTCACTGCACGTGCAAAACAAACATGGATCAAAAATCAAAGAGGATAAAAAAATTAAAAGTATAGGAAACCAAACATTTGCTTGCAAGGAGGAGTAATGGAATTTAATAAGGCTGATAGAATAATTTATTGACTCTTCTGGCCAACAAATATAATTACTTCAGCTTAAGCAAGCTGAATATAATCTCTTTACTAACTTCGCAGTACAGCTGCACTGATAGACTTTAAATAAAAAGACTAAAAGCACTGACTAATGTGTTTGCAATGTCTGTAGTCCCGAGCAGACTGGGTAAGGAATGTGGGTCTTGGATTTTAAAATCCTGACACCACTGGTTGGAATGTACTGGGTCCACACTCAGAGGATTATTTGCATTTGAGCAGGACCGATGCAGATACTGCTACACTCAGGTTCTCTGCAGTTTGGGGAGAAATCCAGGGATATTGAGACACATTTAAAAATTGCCATCATGCTGGTAGGAGATGCTGCCTTCCCACACGCCCTTCCGATTAACTCCACACTCACCAATCCTTTCAGACAGATATATAAACACAAGTAAAATAAGGACAGATGCAAACCCCAAACACAAGTTTTGCATATTTACAAAACCAAAAAAAGTTTGAAATTACAGCCCAGACCATACGTTCCAACATTTGTCTTTAAAGTCTGCTGTCCTAATTCCAGAGATAAATGCATTTCCCAGCAGAGGATTCTTAAGCACTGAAAAATATATATTAAAAATAAATAAAATTCTTCATTTTACCAAAGGACAAACTTTGTGATCTACTGCTCTGCTCATTTACAAGTTATTCTGCTGCAAAGCAGGACGCTTCAGTTTTATGTACTCGCAGACTGGAATCGCTGGAGTCTTAATTTCTTCCTCCTCCCACTGATGATTCAGCCCCTGCCTGTTGCTCCTCTGCCGGGAGGCCACGTCAGCAGGACGCGGTGCTGGCTGCCAGGTCACATCCCGGGCTGGCTGGAGCCGAGGCACCAGGGCCCTGCTTTCCCTAGGAAGAGGCTGCGGTGTCAGGAAAGCCTGTGGCCAGCCCGACGAGCCTCTGCGGATACAGGGCTTTTACCAAATCCTGAAGAGTTTTCACATTTCACAGCATTTCATAAATGCTTCCCATTTCAGCTGTATTCCAGAGAGCTACAAGGATGAGGAAGGGACTGGAACACCTCTTCTGAGGAAAGGCTGAGGGACCTGGGGCTGTTTAGCCTGGAGAAGACTGAGAGGGGGTCTTATGAATGTTTACAAATATCTGAAGGGTGGGTGTCAAGTAGAAGGGGCCAGGCTCTTTTCAGTGGTGCCCTGTGATAAGACGAGGGGCAATGGTCACAAACTGGAACACGGGAAGTTCCACCTCAACATGAGGAAAAACTTCATTGCGAGAGTGACAGAGCCTGGAACAGGCTGCCCAGAGAGGCTGTGGAATCACAGAACGGTAGGGGGTGGAAGGGACCTCTGAAGATCATCAAGTCCAACTCCCCTGCCAGAGCAGGGCAAAACTAGAGCAGATCACACAGAAATGCATCCAGACAGGTCTTGAAAGTCTCCAGAGAAGGAGACTCCACAACCTCTCTGGGGAGTGAAGTCTCCTTTAGAAAAGAAGACTTTCAAGACCCACCTGGATCTGTTCCTGTGTGGCCTGCCCTGGGCGTTCTGGCATTGACAGGGGGGTTGGACTCGATGAACAGAGGTCCCTTCCAACCTCTACCATTCTATTATTCTCTCCCATTCTTTCCTTACCGTAAAACATTCAAACTTTTGGATTTAGAAAGATTAAGCAGATTCAAAATGTAGTTAGGTGTCAAGTTTCTTCTTTATTTTTCTTGGAACAGCAGAGTTTTATTAAATAATAGCTACCAATTCACTATATTCTAATCAAAAGGGATTTTTAAAGGACTAGATATTCTATCCAGCAAATCTACCAGTGCAGGTGCATCTTGGTCAAGATTTAATCTGCACACACGCAAAAAAAAATTTCCATGATTATTCTCAGCATTATCAGATTTTAAATGGAGACGCTAAGATTATTCACACAGCAAACAAAGCAACCTAATGTTTACTTTTGGCTTCTTCCATGGTTTCCTATACTTTACTGGACCATGCTAAAAACAAAACCTATGAGATGAAAGGAGAACGGTGCTGACATCTCACTGACAATAACAAGGGTGAAAAGCTACTCTGAGTTAACATCCCTTTGCTCTCTCTCTTCTCTTAGAAGATTTCAAACACAGGTTTCACAAAGGTATGGAAACATGAAAGTCATGGTTTTTTGCATGGGGAAAGAATAAATGATTCACAACTGTCACCTTCATTTTCTCATGTGACCAAACACTAAAAGGCCAATGGCCATATCTGAAATACAGGTAGAGTCACCAAAAATAACAGAGGATAAAAGGCTCCACTGGAAACTATGGTATTTTCTGGTTAATAATAGGGCAAGAATGAGAAAATAAGCAGAAACCACTGAACTGACACTATGATTATATGGTTGGGTATTAAGAAGTGGTAGTTTGTAGCTATACCTTTGAAAAACTATGGAGTGCACCAGAGATAATATCCCAACAGGAGGGACATGACGGAAGCCAGATCTGGGGACATGCCAGTGCTACAGAGCTGAGCTTGAGTTTAGCAACACACTGAAGTGACCCGAGCTAGAAGATGGTGACAGAGCATTGCTATACCAAGGAGCCCAGTGGATACTGAAAGCCTGACTTTTCCATCAAATACTACATCTAAAGACCAGGTACCACAAGTCAAGTAAGATGATGTAACTGAGGAGTAAGAATTATGCCATATAAAATATTAGGGCAAAAAGGGCCCTTAGTGTATAAGGGCCAAAATTTAATAAACAAAATGTAAACAAAAGCTATTTAATACCAAAAGAGCAGCTGTGTTTTGAAGCACCACCACACACAGACTATTCGGTTTTGGTCATTAGGGTTTGGAGCAATCTGAACTGAAACTACATTTCCTACAGAAAGTTTTCCATACCCTGTACCCAGTCCACACACCAGCACAGAGGTGGAAAGAGCCAAAACGCTTTGAAGAAAGAAGCGTCAACAAAATCAGAGCTCACTTTGCATTTCACCCCTCTCTTCCCTGACACAGCCAAGGCATGTCCACCCCACCCCATTCCTGGGCATTTTGGCAGACGTATCCCCAGAAGCCCCTTCTGTGTCCTGGGAGGGCACCGGACACCATGCAGACTCCCAACAAGCATCAGACAGAAGACAGACACGCTAAAGAGGACACTGATTCTTCCCACTTTGCATAATTTTCTCTCCTGATCAATGCAATGCTTTGCAGCATATTTTGAAAACAGTAATGAATTAATTTCTTAATTACATTTTGGGCTGGAAGAGACCTTTGAAAGTCATCTAGTCCAACTCCCTTGCAGTGAGGAGGGACATATAACAGGTTGCTCAGAGCCCGATCCAACCTGACCTTCAATGTTTCCAGTGATGAGGCATCTATCACTTCTCTGGACAACCTGTTCCACAAGCCACCCTTTGCTTAAAGCTTATTTCCAGCCTTCTGGAAACCTCTCCAAAGCCACACTGCTTCAGGTGAAAACAAACCCAGTACACCAATGAGCAACCCCTTGGCTGACTCTGCACCTGCAGAGGAGCAGCTGATGCAACGGGTAACCTTGCAGCATTATAAAAACAGCCAGCTACCTGGAACCTGTATTTTTTTGTTCCATCTCTCCTTAGGCTTCTTTCATCCCCAGTCTTTGATATGACGCCCAACCAGTTCCCTTGTGAGTGCCCTTCACCCCTCATCTTGGCGTCTCTGTCCCCACCCAGTCACACACCACACGTCCCATCTATTTTCAACTCTTTCCTTCCCTCCAAGAAACTGAGTCACTTCCTCATTTCCAATCTCATACTAAAGAGAAAATATACAGACTTTTTTTTGGTTTGCTGAGCTTTATTTCACTGAAAAACCCACTCTTCCTACATAAACCTACAGCTATTTAGCCTTTATTATTGTTAATATGTAATATTGCATTACCACACCAAACCACACCCACCCACCAAATAAAGGGAATAATAAATCCAGGAAAACTTTACTTTCAGAAACTAAAAAATCTGTGCTAGATTTTTAGCATACTTCTGGCTTTTCTCTTGAGTTACTCACTGTACAGCCATAGAAAAAGCACTACTGAAATTTAATTCATGCAGTTGTTGTTTTACAGGGTAAGATTAAGCAAGGGCTCTGTGGTGCTTCAAGTTCAGCATCAACAGCAAAAACACTTGAAAATATCCCCTGAAACAAGTTATCACTGTTAGTAAACTCTCGTGTGTGTTGAGTATTCTGGTTTCATTTCAAAATGTAACCACCCGAAGGCAATTTAGGTCCTTGTCTACTACACAGATATTCACACTTAAATGTAGTTAGAACCCCCCCATACCACTGCACATCTGAAGCTTGTCCTTGAAAACATCACAGAACAAAGGCCCATTTAACGCAGAGCCTCACTCACCTCTGCAGTGCTGGAATTAAAGCTGCATCTCCATTTACTAACATATTTGTCTTTGCACGCAAAGTTTGTGCTTCGCTACTCCAAACCCCAGTGCTGTGATGCTGAATGAAGGTGAGACAAGTTTCAAGAGGGTATTTTCAACAGCATGGGCTAGACAGAATACACCTAGGAACTGAAATTTTTATCATGCCAGTTACTTTTCTGTTCTTTCTTCTCTCTTTGTTACAGGCTTTCCACATGCTACATATAGATACAGAAAATTACAGGACAGAAAACTCCGTCTGGTCTGCTCATGGTAGAAGATGAGCCCCAGCTTGGGTATCATTTAGATGGACAGCAACAGAAAGAACACCGAGCAATTCTATGTGATCGATGGGTAGAAGCATTACACAGTTTGCATCGAGGTCTCTGGACGTATGCATTTGCAACATGTGGGTGACAAGCAAGTTTAAGTGGCACCAGAACAATCATTTTGTCCCTTCTATTCACACCACAGCGCATGCCGGCTTGGCGTCACTGCCTTCCGGGATGAAAAGGCACTGAACAGATTCCTGGGTACAGCTCTGCTGCCCCAAACTACGCACAAACTGCTGTATTGGAAGTGATTTACTGTATGACATGATCATCAGGTAGCAATAGAATCTCCTATGAAAAATCCTACGATATTGGTTAAAAGCACCAGTCTTCATTTGGTCACCAGGGAAAAGGGAATTTCCTGAACAGGTCAGATTCACCTGGAATCTATTCTGAAATTCAGGAAGCTGAATAATTTTTTATTTTGTTTTGTTTTCCAAGGACAGTGTTTTGATTCCATTCTGCAGTTGATCAGGTCCATGTACTGCCCTGCTTCCAAATTCCATCTAGTATGGTTACCCCAAAGCACTCACTAGAAGCATTCTTTTATAAAACGGAATACAAGGTCTATGGTTAGAGCTGAGCAAAGAAAGGGGCGAGTCTGTGCCTTGCCCTTAGTCCTTTCCTTGCAGAACTAGCAACAGTCAAGCCCCACATTTGTGAAAAACTAAGTGGAAAAACGCAGAAAGGAAATGAAGTATTTAAAGTATTGACATATTTATGAAGTATTTATTATCTGTCAAAACTATATAAAAAGAGCAGCTTTTAAAATCCTGATGATACAGCACATACACGTGTTTCAACCCTCAAAAATACTCAATTACAATTCTAAATCTGTCTCCCTTTAACCACCCACGGAGGTACAGTTTTGCAGTTAAAGCCCAAAACTGAGCCAGGGTGGTTGGCAGCACAGCATGAGCAGGGCTTTCCTTCCCTGCCCCCCCCCCGGGATACTGCAATTTTCAGAGGAAGTCCACTAATACTTGGTCATTAATACGCACATGGCTTAAAAGGAACAAAGAGTGGTCATCCCAACGCACGCAAATAAAGGATGTGCTTTACGTTTCCATTTTATAAGGCAGAGGCCAGGTGGCCAGCCTCAAAGTTGAACAAGCACTCAAGGGTTTAAGAGCTGAGGGAGGTAGGAGAACATGCCTCCTGCCAGCACAGCCAGTCACCTCCCTACCTGATTCAGCCTCTAGCAGCTATTAGAAGAAGATTCCTCTCAATTAACCCCCAACATCCTCTTTCATTATTCCTTTATTTGGTTGCTGTTATAAAGGCTGCAAGAGTTGCAGACCATAGCACCTCTTTTGTTAGGTGGGATGGAGAAGGCAAACCTGTGACAAGTCAGCCGGTAACACAAGTCCCTGAGTACCTGGAACTGCTCAGATGCCTCCCCAAATAACCCAATGTGTGGACTATGCCACACATCAACCCCTCAAGGGCTGGATTTTGCCAGAAGATCTCTTTAAATCTGTCCTCTGACCCTCTTCATGCCCATCAACCAGCTAAACTTCTCCCATCCACCATCATTTCCATGAGCGGCTTAATCCAGGTCCCCCACTTTCATCTACGGGTTGTAAATCAACATCTTAAACAAGTCACCTCCAGCTACATGCAAATAGAAAACAGGAATGAACAGAGCACTTGCTGTAACACATTACATCTTCAATTAAAAGTACACAGTTATGCCAGTTTTATAGTATTCTAGAGGGGTGGTTTCTCTGTTGGGTGCGGGTTTTTTTATTTTTTAAGTTTTCACCAATTGACTTACTGGTGAAACTCTGAGGAACTGGAAAAAGCTTTTATATTTAGGATATTCCTACTATTCCAGAACATCCAAGACCTTCAAATGCGCATCTGCTCCTTCTGGTTTTAAACAGTGATTACTCCATTAGTGGCTAATTACACATCAGGGTGTTTAAAACAGAGGATATTCCACAGGGGTTTTCCTCAAACAAGTGTCTTGCTTGCAATCTTGAGAAGACACAG
Organism: Megaceryle maxima; assembly: GCA_024605025.1. Taxonomy (NCBI): domain Eukaryota; kingdom Metazoa; phylum Chordata; class Aves; order Coraciiformes; family Cerylidae; genus Megaceryle; species Megaceryle maxima. Next base: position 166,873 of record JANHGN010018006.1, read on the forward strand.
GAAGACTCAGGGAGTCTTTTTCTCTGCTATTTCCATGTCAGTCCTTTTAACACACATTATCCCCATCCATCCCCTCATAGGTCACATCCACAGAGCCAAAAAGATCCTCAAAGTTCACAAGACATCCAAAACAGGCTTCAGGAGCTCAAACTTGAGATTTCAAGCTTCTCAAAATGCCATCAAAAACTATAACCAAAAAAAAAAAAAAAACAAACAAAAACAAACAAACAAAAAAAGCTTCCATGACAATTAAAAAATGAAACAATCACTCTACATAAGCAAAGTTACCTGCCTCTGCCAATCAAATACACACCAAAGGAAAGCACAGCTTTCCTGTAGCCTGAAGAATTTAATGTAATCAAGTCATGACATTTCAAGTTTTTTTAGCAGCAGCGTTCACTCCCTGAACTCTGGAGAGTCACACTATTTATAACAAAGCTGTCCTTCACAGTCTGAACACGTGTGAATCCTACTTACAAGCCCATCTTATGTGATAACCGCGAGTGCAGGGTAGTAAGAAAAAACAACAGGGAGCTACCAGCTCACAGGCACACACGCTACCCCCAAAGAGTCTAACGAGTGCTAAAATTATTCCACAGCTTGCTAATCAGAGTGCAATGTGGGAGCAAAGGAAAATGCATCATTATTGTCTGAGTGCTGCCCCACACGCAGGGAATACATTAACCTTTAAATACACAAAATATTCTTATCATAGGAAAAAAAGAAAGAAAAAAAAAAAACCCCACCAACAACAAAAAAGCCAACCAAACACGAAACCCCCAACATATTATAAGTTTCATGGAGCAAGAGGGGTAGGGTGGGGGGTGTAATTTCCAAAAACACACAAAATAAGCCTGTGTTTTACGATGACCTCAGCGCACAGGAAAAACACAACTGTCACGAATCCCAGTCTTACTATATTTGCTTGCTGATTACAGTTTCTTCCCCAACAGATCGCTATGAACATCATTTAAGTTCCAGAACTGCACTGGGAATGCAGCTTTACCAACTGATAAAAACAAGACAGTCAGGTGCTCTTCTGGTTTTGAAGCATATACTTATTTATTTCAGCAATATCAATATTCCACAATGAAGTAGGACTTGAAGATTTAGCATGAAAATACTATCAGAATTTTCAGATAAATGCATATAAACACATATGCTTTGGCAGTCAATACTGCAGCTCTAGCAAAAAAAAAAAAAAAAAAAGGAGATAATTCTAAATTCTAAATTCTTTTTATGAAAGATTGCTGACAAGTACTAAAGAGGCCCTGTTGGCACAAACTTGTTCAATTACTAGAAATACAGAACTGGAGGATTTCAAGTAGCATTCATTTAAATACACTGTCAGAGCAATACGAAGCATGGAAAAAAATAAATGGTGTAATTATATTTGTAATGGAATTTTTTAATGTACTATATTTATAACTAATAAAGCATTCATTTCAAATAAAGGAGTATCCAGCTTTATTCCTCTGTTAAAAGCCACATGGACCAATTTCTTACCAGACAGCACACTGATGATAAATCTTAACAGGCAATTTTAAATTGCTACTATTATTGCTCATCAAGAACAACTAATCCTGGAAGGTGTTCAGGGAAGCTTCTGTAACATCTATCTCAAACAACTCTTAATTCCTCATTTCCATGGAGATGAAATTTCAAGCAGCCACCAACTCCTCTGCTGTTTAAGGTGGGGGAGGATGGAGGGGTGCAACAGAAAAGATGCAAAGAGATTGCAAAGTTGGAAATTTCAAATATTTCAAACAAACTCCTCCCTACAGGAGCAGTACAGCACTGGAGCAGTTTGCCCAGGGAGCAACCTCCTTCCTCAGAGAGAGTGCCTCACAAGTCAGGAGGTGGTGGACAACCCAATCCACCTCTGAAACTATCCCTGTTTTCAGCACAACGCTGGATGAGGTGACCTCCAGGGGTCCCTTCTTAACCAAACTAAATAAAAAACATTGTTATCCCTGAGCAGTATCATTTTCATATTTGATACAGTCTAAGGAACAGTCTTTCTTGAGTAGATTTTAAATTCACACTCAAAATACAGGGCCAATTAGGTTAATAGCTGGACCTGATGATCTTAAAGGTCTCTTCCAATCAAAGTACTTGCTATACAACCATAATTAAACTGACTTTCCCCCCCATTACTATCACTTTTCTAGGAAAGGCTCCTGAGTAGCCTGCTGAGATAGCTGCTTAACAGTGTAAGATCTGGAAAGGATGTGGAAGGCAACACCACCTACATCCCTTCTCAAAAAAAATTATGGCATAAGCTCAGAAAACATCACAGAGAACAGTATCAGCAGCACAGCTACTCAAAGTCTATTCTTCTCAAGTTTGGATTTAACCTTCCTGTATTTACCGTAGACAGCACTATACCTAGGGAAATACCTACTTCACTTCAAAGCCCTATTTGCCACTAGCTAGAAATCCTCTTCAGAGTACTTAACACACAATCTGAAAGGGTCTTTTGTTGCTTCTCGCTTCAGACTTGTTAAAAAGATTTTGTGTGGGCTCTCTCTTTAAAAAAAAAAAAAAACAACCCACAAGCACTATTTATCATATTTGCACAGTTATAGCAAGAGATAAAACAGCAGTCAAAAGCCTGCTTCCCTGTTTTTATTCAATACTACACACTTAACCAGCTCTGCTTCTAAAGAACCAATTTGAAATTCTCCTCAAACCTAATCTGACTTCTGCAAGCTCTCTGCAATGTCTGCACTTCTCTGCTCAGTTTCTATCCCTCCCAATGCTCGTTGGAAAACAAAGTGGTTTTTATCCAGAAATATCCACTTCATTTGTTACAGTTTTCAATCTAACTTGAGATCTCTTGGTTGTATTTACTATTTGGTTATAAGGAAATATGAATATATATAAAAGAAACAATGGTGATGACTCAACAGTGAGAGAAATCTCCTGGACTTGCAAGTAATTCGTGACTCAGAAGAGATATTCAACTCTGTAACATGTACAGCAGTGTCTGCAACTTCCCACTCAAGTGTTTCACTGTATTTTCAGAACTGTGTATCATGTCTCTGCAGAACAAGAGAACAAGTATTCCATGATGTAAGCAACTCTCATCCACACGTTCCGGGATCCTCTTACCTTGGATGCACTGCAGGGTTCCATCCTCAGCCCTTATTGTAAAGGTTTCACCTGGATTCACTTGAACCAAAAAGACCTGCCAAAAGAAAAAAACCACATTTGTTTCACTGTCATCTTCAAAGATTAACTTTCACCACCTCAACAAGTGCATTGTCTGTAATTTGGGAGAGGTTTGGGGTACAGGGAGGGAGCAGACAGGTATCTCTGGGTACCAGCAGAGTCCACAAGCCAGTAGAGATTTAAAGCCTTCCTACTCATCTAAATTTTAAGAGCTGAAATAGACGTAAAGCAGTTGTGTGCAGGTGAGAATTATGGCTTTGGGTTCCACCACCAAACTCTCAACAGTGTGTTCCACTTGGCCAAATGCTGACAGCTAAGGACATAAATCTTTAGACCACTCGCAGATGAGAGCAGAGAGCACGTAACTCCAGCATGCAGCACCAAGCCATGCTGGGATTTCAGATCCACAGGAATAAAAGTTTTCTGCAGTGTACGGGGAGTTCAGATCCATTACATTTTTACAAACTGATCCCTTTGGTCCTACACATAAGAGATCTCATTTAAACAATCTCTAGAGACACACAGAACCAGGAATAAAACACTGATTTAGTAATAAATCTATATTATTTTTATTTTTACATAATCAAAATATCACCCTCGTCTCCCGTTGCTGAATTCTGCAGGTAATAGCAATGCTACAAGTACCAGGAAGCACCAAAAACACACTCCCCTCCCCCCACCCCCTCCCATTCAGTGTAAGCTGTACTCATTTTTATTAACATTTAGGTGTCTAAAGTGATGGGTTTAAAATTTATGACTTCGATTTCTTTAATGAAGAGTTTCATTGAGAACTAAGGATCCTTTATCCCATGCCTGTGCTTCCAAAACTTTTACTCAAATACTTGAAACACACTTCTGTTGACTTTGTATTCTCAGAAATTCTATCAAAATCTGCACTAAACTTGGTATAAATTGAAAATTTAGATGTATATATTTTTGTGAAAATAGTCTAAATTCAGTTCTGGTCTTTTATATTCCAGGGCACCTGCATGCAGAATTTCATTGTGCAGTCTGGAAAGACAGAATTTGAATTAATGTTGTGTTTCTGAATTCCTTAAACTAAATGCATAAAATAATTATTACCTAGCTGACCTTTTGAATTACAGTAACCCTATGGAAACCCATTATTCCAGCAACATTTTCAACGCACAAACCAGAGACCAGAAAACTGGCAAATGAAAGCCATTATTTTGTTTGCAACAATAATTTCTCGGGGAGCACAGCTCAGGGTGGATCTGATCCAGCATCCAGAGCACAATAAATGGTTCAGAGAAGATAAGAGGCACAAAGCCATTCCATCCCTAATCTCGAAACAATCAACATTAAGTGAGGGCATTTAAATGCTCTTTTGCTATGAATAGCCATGGATTAGCCACAACAGGATTCGGGCATCAGCTTCAAAGAATCACAGAGCAAAGTGGCTCGTCTTTCGGCTAAAAAACAGCCACCACCAAACCAGAAACCTGAACGCAAAGTGGCAAAGAATCCCGGCTAATATTTCATTAGCATATTTGCATCATAACTCCAAACCAACAGCTCTAAAGGCAGTTATTTATTAACAGGCTTGATTAATGGAAACCAGATGCCCTATCATGCCTTTGGAAGAACTTGGTCCAACTCCTCAAAATATCTCCCCCAACTAGACTGATGTCTCATATATGAAATGCTCCATCTTTTCCAGTTGTGTTTAATGGCAGATATAAAAACTGACCATGAGAGAGGGATTCCTCTTACCACATGAGGCACATGTCTACCCCAGTGCTATCAAATTCAGTTTCAAGGAATCACCCCTTGGAGTGTCTGCCTTAAGACACCTGCAGTTGTGCTTGGAAAATAATTCTTTGGGCTTCCACATCAAAAAAAAACAGTAACAGCTGTTGCTACTTCATTTCAACCATCATATAAGCATTATCCTTGCCTAATTACACAGGTTTTTAATACAGACAAGTTGCTCCATCAACAAATTTGTTTGCTGAAGGTCACCAGCCATCATGTCTTTGTTCCCCCACCACAAGCCCCTTGGGAGAGCCTGGGACTTCTCTATAGTAGCTTCTATTAAAATGCTATATATATGGAAAAAATTCCTTACTGACAGAGTACAACAACTTCAAGATTTCATATTTACTTTAAAACAAAACAACAAAAACCCTCTCAGCCCTAATTATCGTCACAAAACATGGGATTGGGTTGGTCAGAAAGCTCCCCGTTGGGTGCTGCATGATAACAAACATCAGCTCTATTTGGCCTGCCTGAAGTAGGGACTATACCATTTTGCACAAATTTTAAGTACAGTCCAATAAAGACAAGAAACCACAAAATATTTTCACCTCAGATCTTGCTTTGAGGTTAAGTATCAAGTACATTGGAAGGATAACATTTTTCAACTATTAGCTGTGCAATTAAAGCTTTCAAAATTATGTTGCTGCTAGGAAAAAGTGCTTTATTCTGTCAATCAATGACTTGATGTGAGTTCCACCATGGTTTTCACCTAAAATCCAGTGAAAGTAATGCCAATTTCCCAAGCTCTTAAGTTTTTTTTAGCTTCAGTGTTCATAAAATTATATTTGTGAAATGCTTACAATTTGTACCATCTCATCTGCTAACAATTTACAAGGCCGAAAGCCATAACTGATCTGATTTGATTGATATTTGGACATTTAAATATATATGCAAGCAAAAAGATTTTTCAAAAGAGGTCCATAAGCTTGACTTCTATTAAACCCAGGCTTTCTGTATCTAAAAATGGAACCCCACCAGATCCTTACATTTCGAGTAGGGCTTTTTCTGTGCTGCAGAAGAAGAAACACCAACATTTGTGAAATTCATTCACTTCAGCAAAATTTCAGAAAAATTAAAAGCCAAGGAGAAAGAAAAGAACCCAAAGCCCTGAGCCACAAAGCTATACAGGGTTTCTCAGAACAGTGAAGAAATCAACCTCCGGCTACGGTGGTACAAAAAAAAAAAAAGTACGTGGTAAAAACCAGTAACCACCAGTGCACAAAATGGAATTAAAATTTATACTGTAGGCAAGAACTGTATTGGAATAAAGTACTGTAGCTGTCATTTCCTAACATGTAAAACAAAAAATAAATATTACGTTCTGAAGATATCAAAATACATTCTTCTGCACTGATGATCAAATGATGATCATTTTAGCCACCTCTGGAGCAAAGAAAACACTTGTGGGCTGTTGCTGGGGGAAGGCTGCTATATCAAGAGCAAACAGGAACAGCTGACATGCGACTGATGCGGGTCAACACTGGAGCAAGAGCTGGACACAAAGTGAAGGTGGTGGGCACATGAACACACACACCCCTGAGGCGGCCTCAGACCCAGAAACAATTATCAGGATGCTCCTCAGGCAAGACCCTCCGCTCTCCCCCCATCACAAGCAGACCCTTCCCAGCAGGCTGCAACACTGCCCCAGCCTCTCCTCTCTGCCCAAAGCAGGGGTACTGGGGTTTGCCCCCAAAATCCACCACCCAAACCCCTCCGCACTCACCCCACGCCACACATAACCCCCTGAGAGCCTCCAGTCACAAAGCACCAACCAACGTGCTGTAGAGTTGAGGTCAAACCACATTGAGTATTAGATACTGGGCATCTTCCAGCCAACACCCCCGCTTTGTCCCAGCTGCCTGGGACAAATGATACTAAGACACACTGCGACTTCTTTTGTTTATATGTATTAAGTATGTCAAACCAATTCAGAGATTTGTTTTTTCCCACGTCCTCCTTAACACCAAACCCATATTCTGCAGCCTGGAACACAGCTTTTCTCTTTTCTACACAAGGGATCTTCATGAGAAAGCCTTGCTTATGAAGCTTTTAATTAAAAATCTGAGGAAAGCAATAAAAAGAGTCTAAAGATAACGTCTATTTTAATGAAAACAAGCACAGACGATCTTTAATTGCTCTGTGTCTCTTCCAATACTCATCATCCCAAGTACGCATGTTTATGAGATGGCTACAAGAGGAACAAACTTGAAAAGTCACTTTGAGCCCACGCTGGGGCCTGAAAGCATCACGAGGGTGTGGTCCCACATCCACAGACACTTCAGCACCAGTTTCAATCCCCTGGCCTTCTCGGATGCAGAAATGGAGCTTGCGACAGCTGCGAGTAGGGTGTCAGCAGCACAATCCCAAAGGCTTTTTAGCTTCCCTAAAAAGTACTCAAATGTTTGCTTCAGCAGTTTAATCTACTCGGGGTTGAAGCCCACCCTGTCCTGCTGTATCCTCAGAGAAAGTTTGCTATCTTTAACTCACTCCTTTTGCATTTATTTTGCATTTCAGAATGTTGTTATATTTTATTTGAAGTCCTGTTTAAGACTGATTAGTGTTGCTAAGTTGCATAGTTACTATAAATATTTATAATCACACACACCCAATTTGGACATAATTGCTCTGTCCAGACCAAGCTGTCATGACAAGCCAAATGCATGTCACTCATGTCCTCCTCCTTTATCCTACTCTCGTGCCTACTGGAAGCAGGAGGAAAGATTAACAAACCTGCCAGCAAAGCCTAACACAGGCTTAAAACTCAAGTTCAAGAACACAGAACTACCTATGTTGTGGGTAAACACTCTCAGACAAAGACAGTAAAACTCTACTGGACAAGGACCATGGGCGTGTGCTATAATCTACGTGGATTTCCTTACACAAGCACACAGAAGAAAATCTACACTCAAGAGGCCATCGTCTCCTAACAGCTTTGCTGCGGATCCCCTGCGAGTGCAGGCACAGCAGCAGCTTGGAATCCATGGGACTGCAATGCCATCCAACACTTGCATTAAAACTTTTCTCAGGTCAAAGAGTCAACTCGCAGTGCTTTGGCTTATTGAAAGCCTGTCTGAAGCATTTGCCAATGTGGTGAATTTTCCCTTGCCTGTTCAGATACACCATGCTTTGTGCAGCTGGGGGCACAGCATCATGGGCACCACCTGAGATCCAGCCACAGGTTACTCACAAATGCTTTAAGTTATTAAAATCTTCTGTATTTACAGCTTCTACAGTGCATAACTTTGGGAATATACTACATCTTCAGTGGGAAGAAGGAAAAAAATTAAAAATCCAACAACAAACCAAATAAATGTAATAATAATAATACCATCACACAGAAAAAACACCACCCAAAGCCCCCACACCAAACCAGGTGTCACTCAGGTCCATTTTCTATTCTACTTCAAAAGATGATGTCCCAAATTCTGATTAATTTGGAACATGATACATTTCAAACAACAAAAAGGGACTTTTAAAAATTAATACTTTGATAATAGTGTTCTGAGCTTAATTTTTTTTTTTTTCCCCATCAGACAGAAATTAGAGGCACAGTGATTCAGTCAGTTTACAATGACTGCTATTGACAGCAAAGCCCACAAGTGACATATCAGAGGTATCACAGGGTGTCAGTGGTTGGAAGGGACCTTGGAGATCTTTGAGTCCAACCCCCAATCCTGAACCCCCAAAATTATCCCAAGTTAAACATGCTCCCAAGGAAGCAGTAAAAAAAACAATTTAAAAAAAAAATCTTCTCTATATCCGTGTAACAAATTACTCCGACAAGCAAGAAATTTTAAGATCCATGAAGTCAGTGAAATCTGTGTGTTTCCCAGCATTCACAAAGCAACGTATTTGGGAGAACAGTCTTGGGAGTTTGCCCACCAATGTCCCTCAGTTAAAAGGCCTTCAGAAAATTTCATTCCAGAGACTTCCTAGATAGCAAATGCTGCCCATGGGTTAATTTTGCTAATTTTATTTGTCTGCCATCTGTTCTACTCTAAATACCCTAAGACTACTGAATCTGCTTTAGAAGTCGGTACATTTAAACAGAAATAGTTTTCATCATGCTTTTTCTGACAGCCGTTTTTCATGGACTGAGGCTTCTCAATTCAGGTACCTTAGACACGTACCTGTCATAAATCTTTTTCTTCTTGAAACAAGCCTCCTATGCACAAGTATCTTTCGTTCTCCCCTACAAGGACATTTCTGCAAGTATATATATAAAAAATTTCAAGAAAGTATGAAGAAATAACTCTAAATTTTGGCGCCAGGTTCCCTCAGCTGCTGTTTCAGGTACAGTATAAAACCCAGCAAAACACTCTCAAGCTCTTGCAAGGTGCACACGCTCATGGTACAGGATGGTACCAAACCTTGTTCCTTATTCAGACGCACTCTCGTCGGCCTTATTCAAGGCACATGACCCTAAAAGACAAGAACAAGCACACACAGCCAAAAAACAAGTTTTGGTAAACACACCTTTAGAAAGAGCAGGGAAGCAGAAAGCCTGCTGCACGACTGCAGGTGCAGTGAGCCAACCAAGCTGAAAGAAAACCTCCCAAATGAAGTGACCCAACACTCTGTGGAGCAGTGCTATGGCACAGCTGGCTGCCCCTCCACTTCGTACTCCAAGCTTTTGAGAGCTTCAAGTAGAGTACCTACAGGAAACCATTGAAATTCTTGGACCAAAAGGTTAATTATTGCTCTCTGATTCCCCACAGGAGTTACAAGTGGATTAGAAGCAGAAACAGAGTAGGCAGCAGCTTTGGAAGGGACATGAAAGCATTAAAAACAATCAGCAGTGGTGGAAATTAAGTGTGGGAAACTGGAAGGAAGAAAGGAAAAAAAAAAAAGTCAGTGCTAGAAATGCATTTTGGGTAGTTTAGAGAAGAGGGATTACTGTCAAGCAGGCAGAGACATTCCTATCTCTGCTCTGTACAGCTCTGCAGCACTTACCCAGGAAGATAGAACAACTGTATGCTCCTGGGGTAGTACCTTACACTGCAGACTGTTTACTGGCAGAACTGCTCTCCTTTTGGCTGCTGGAGAAGTTGAGGTGTTTTACCAGCTCTAGTCAGCTCTTTTCTATGTAGAGGAGAACTGGACTTCTGAGAGAAGCCTTTTCTCCAAAGTTCAGTATTTCCAGGTGCAGCTTATAGCAGAGCTCTTCCACACTGCCACGGCTGAGGCTTCACACACCCACTAACACACAAATACGGGTAAGCAAACAGCAAGGACACCCAGAGCATCTCATCAGAAGCAAGTACCATCAGCTCCAGAGTGAGCAGCACTGGTCTGTCTGCTGGCCACGCTGCAGTCTGGAAAACTCCACGTGCCTCGTCTCCCACCAGCTTAGCTGTGGTGCTTTTTTACTGTCAGCTCCTAATCGAGACTCTAATTACACCCTGGAAAAGCACATGGCCTTGTGAAACTAGCAACTATTTGTGTAGTAATAACCCACAAGTCACTCTTAGGTGAATCCAATCTGAAGGCTACTCCTGTCTCATCAGCAACCAAGATAGATCTCTTTCAACAAACACGTAACATTTGCTTTACATAGCAAATCCCATTAAGACCAATTAACCTAGTCCGTTTGCTGCTACTACATGCAAAGATCAAAGCATTTATTCTAATTTCATTCTATTTTAGAACTGTATTTTCAAAAAGTGAAGACATCAACTAATGCTTTGGAAATAGGGTGAAAACAATAAAGCATAAAGGCAACTAAGCTTTGCAATGTAAGAGGGCACATCCTGACTAGAGATCAAAACAAGTCTCTCAAAAAGCTGGTATTCCAGCTACAAGTACTTGAAGAGATAAGGTGATGAGGTCTAGGAGCAGCATCCAATAAACATTTATGCAAAAAAGGAACCTGGCCCAGAACAGTTCTGCCGAGTCATATTTGCAGAGCAGAGCAAACCCAAGAATTAACACTCTTCCAGTAGGTCAGCGATGCTTTTTTCCCCAAAATGTTACATGAGAGGGTAGTTTAAAGGCAAGGGAGGCACCAGCTGAGTCAGGCTGCTAAATCGTCACCCATGGGGAAATCAAAGATTGGACTTAGAGCCCCATCTCGAAGGGGGGCTCAGAAGACTTCATTTATTCTTTCTGTAATACAGAAGGACCCACCGGACAATCTAACCTGAGAAATGGATTCTGGCAGGGAGGAAAAGGCGTACTACTTCAGGAACAATGATCCTGTCCAATAGCAGTAAGATTATGCCTTTGCTTAAGCATATTAATATTGGACTCAGTAAATAGAGCTATTAAAAGCTTTATTTTCTATTTTTTCAAGTTGAAGCACACTGTGCAGAAATTACTTGGGAAAAAAAAAAAAGTAATTAATCAGAGCAACAAAATTCTGTATTGTACTGAGAACCCAGATAAGCAGACAGACATAGAAGCTTACAAGAAAAGCAGAAATTAATTCTTCCTTTTGAGGCTGGTGTAGCTCAACATACAGCTTGGAGGAAGGAACAAATGATCGAGGGAATGGGAAATAACATAATGACATTTTGTATTGATTCATGAAGGGCAGATTATTTCTACCTTGGTTAAAATACTTTGCTGAAATGCCTCAAATCAGGAGGGAACTAAACAGAGTAACACAAAAATTGCTATGGAACATGTTCTACAAAGAATCCAAGTTGACAGAGACATTTAGGAATCTACCAACTACCAGCTTGAACCTTCAGGCTCTACCTTGAAATGAAGGCTTATTATGGTCTTAGAATCATTCTACCTACTTCTGATCAAGCTTATTAGAGAGTATCTCTCAGAAAAATAGAAAAGGAACTATAAATTTCACTTCCTTCAAAGCCCACTCAAAATTCGCTTATAACAAAGCACATGGTGGTACATAGAACTGTGGGGATCAGTACACTTGGGTAAACAAAAATAGCTGATATCACAGGACTCCTGTCTGCAATTCTCCATTTACTTCCTTCCCCCCCTTTTTTACAATCTCAGCATTTAAGCTGTTAAAATCTCATCACGGATACCAGCAAGATATCTGGACCACAGCTAGCACTAGTAAATCATGACACTAACTTTGTACAAAGCCCTCAAATACGTAGGATTTATAGCTGTTATTCCAATCCCATTGTTTTAAAAATGACATCAAATTTAAAAATGTCCTAATGGCACACTTAAAGCACCACTTTTAATGTCTTTCCAGTGTAAGGACAGATTTCTACCTTCCAAGAAATACTCTGCCCTCCCTAGTGCTAAGGAAAACCATCTTCTCCAGCTTCAAAATCCCTCAGTGGCTCAGAAACAGTTTATTTAAACCAGCTGTTTTCTACAAAGCTCACTGACCTGCTGTGATCCGTCGCCATTCACGATGTGAGGCATCATGGCTACCTCCCCGTTCAGCAACGGCGGCAGCTCCAGCGGAATTTGGTCGGTCATCATCATTGTGACGTACATTCATGGAGAATTTTCCTCAACGGGCTTCCTGCAAGAGATCAGTTAAATCAGTTAAAGATTTAAGATTTAACAATCAGTTAAAGACCCTGGAAAACCCAGGTCATCACTGGCATCCATGCGGATTTTGCTATTAGGTAGCAACCTAAGCAGGACACCTGTTTTTGTGACAGATGCATGTGGGAACTTGAGGACTTGAACGGATGTTTTAACTGCTAGACCAAGAGCATGGAAAGCCAACTTTCCGTGAAAGACTTCCGAAAAACCAACTAGCCAGAGTTCCACTCTTTCCCCTGATTGTCATCCCCAGCCCTCAGCACACTGCAGAAACAGGCAAGTTCCGAGACACTTGGGGGGAGATTTGCTCTGTTCCTAAAAAATAAAAAAATCAGTGTCCTGTTTGCTACCACAGCTTTTAGAATTACATCATCAAGATGTTACAGCAGTTCCACTCACCAGGCATGGTTCAAAGCTAAACACCTTGATTTTGAGTGCCCTGTGAACAGCAAACTGCCACCTGTAACACACAGAGCAGGCGCCCAACTTCCACTTAATCGCCATCCAAAGGATTACGGTTCCTGCTGGAGCAGGAGGGACAGCACATCCCCACACCCTGAACACCTTGTGCTGTTCAGAGGACAACAGAAGATGAGTTCACTGAAGGATTTGTGAAGAATCACATATCACCTCCAGCACGCTCTCCCTCTTTTGGTGAGCTAATTGATGTGGTATGTAAGCAGCACTAAAACCACGGGGAGACTGCTCTGTAAAAGCCAATCTTAATTTGGTATTAAGGATTCCATCACACTGTTTTATGGGGCAATAATCCAGTTCTTTAGTAAGCCAGATGGATGAGCTTATCACATCACTTATCTAGACTTCTGCACAAGAAGTCCTAAGCAAAGTAACCTTACAGGCCCAGTGCTCATTAGCACCTCTTATGCCAGAGATTCCCAAAGTCCTGCTGAATAATTTCACTCGCATCATAAATTCAACTTAGACAAATAAATAATAATGCAGAATAATAAAAATCATAAGCCAAACACCCCCACACCTGCTCTGCCCCCACGTGCTGCCAGGCATTAAATTGAGATTCATTTATTGTTTTGTTTAACAACTAAACTGGTAGTTTAGTTGGAATACACTCTGTTTTCTTCAACCTCTTCCAGAGCTCATCAGCATCCCATCACCTGGAGAGCAACATGATGACCAGAAACATCAGCCTGACCACGAGCTGGTGCTCCAGTTCCTGAAGAGGACCAGGCTTGATGAGGCTCTGCGCAGCCTGACCTAGTTGGAGATGTCCCTGCTTATTGCAGGGGGGCTGGACTAGATGACCTTTAGAGGTCCCTTCCAACCCAATACATTCTGTGATTCTATGACCATTTGTGCGATTTAAAAGCGATGGCAGTTCCCATGCAGACTGAATCACACCCACCCTTTCCTTCTTATCACACAGGCTCCCCTAGGTAGCACCAACAGACTAAAAGCACGTGTTTTGCGGAAGACACGCAAACTTAGCCACGTTACCTCCAGCCATCCAGCTCAAGACCAGCATTTTAATTTAACTTAGTATCAAATTAAACATGAGCCTCACAGCTCTTTTTTTTTTTATGTTCTTATCTGCACGAGAACGCTTTTCTAATGATCACGCTACCAAGATGCAAATAAATTGCCTCCATTTGTATCTGCCTTTAAGTGAAATCCCTCCTTTTATTTGAGACTCAACTGCAGGACAGAAATTCTCCGAAGGCTCGAAGATGCAGTTGTCAAGAGGCCAATACATCCACAGCCAGGCTTCAAGTCTATCTTCTGCCTGCATCACCCGCTTTGTCCCAGGGTCTGGCCAGGCTTTAGTTCTACTGTCACCATTACCCTGCACATACACCCACGGAGTAAGGGCACTTGCTGAACACTCCTGCAGCGCACAGGATCGAGCTCTCTGATCCAGGACAGGTCTGTTGGTGACCAAAGCCTCCCTGGCTTAGTCAGTCAAAGCTCTGGCCCAACTGTTACATGGGTTACAGAAATGCATCTGACAGCCCAGAAGCTCCGCTCAACCCATTTTCCCCCTCAAGTTGTGCGGTATTTGGTTTCACAGAAGCTGGAGCTTCTTTCTAAACTTTTTGGTTCTCGTTACTTTATAGTCTCAGATTTTTGTTTTGAGGAAGATCCAAGTCCCCAGCCACTATTCACAAGTGTTGGGTTTGGCAGGGGGGGAGGAGGGAAGGAGTGCAGCAGTGCAATTAGAGGGTTTTTTGGGGGGTCTTCTTTCAAATTATGAGGAAGAAGAGAACGTGAGGTTTAGAACTATTTCTTACATGCTTGGGGTTAAGAAAAAGGACTGAAAAAAAGCCTAATTCTGAACACCAGTGAGAACATAAGAGTTAGCAGCTGTCAATGGAAACAGATTAATATAGTCAATAGTCAGCTGTACCTCAACCTATACTGGTTATCAGTGTAGACATGCAGCTAATTTGTGTGTGTGCATACATTCATACTCGTGGGTACGTAAAAGATTATTTTAAAAGAATGCAGACTTTGTAGAAACCATTTAAAACCCACATAAAGCAATATCCCCTGCCTCAAATAAATGACACTTTCATCTAGTCTGAATCTGAAAGCTCCAGCTTTAACACAGTTTAAGCATCACACCGATGATATTTTCTTAAGGAAAAAGAAAAAAATGCCAGACTGTAGCTTGAAGCTACATATTTTCCTACTAATATTTCCATTCCAGGCACAACAACCAATATGTTGACATTTATTTGCTACATGTCATTATTTAAAGTTTTACAGCTGCATTCCTTTTGCTTTATTAATGGTTTGTCACTACAGCCATGTCTACACTTGCCTCACTTTAAAGGGAAGAATTAAAAAAGAAGAAGAAGAAAAAAGAAAATAACTAAAAAGGGCTCAGTGCTGGTACAATCCCAGAAGTAATGCCAACAATAGCACTGGCCACGGGCATTTTTTTTTTTAGCAATATTTCACATTGATGTACTCCATGCAAGGTTAGACAAGGCTGGGTTAAAAACACTGACTGTGAGACTGGCAGAACTTCACACCAAAGCCAAAACGTTTGGAAAAGGCTTCACACATTTCTTTAGGTTCTTTGCTCATCCATCCTACTTAAAACCGGTTTATTCATTCACTCCCCTCCCAAAACCCAGCAGTCCCCTACCTCAGGGGATGCTCATATAAGCAAATTTGATTAATAAAAAGAAGATGAGGTCTGAGCACAAGCACTTGATTTTTTCTGTAAATTCAGGCACATCACTGGAAGAAAACACCAGACAAGGACTCAAAAGAGCCAGGTCACATTTCAGGATATGAAAACTCTTCCTTAGCTAAAATATACACTGCCAAATACTAAGCCACAATTTTTTTTTTTCAGGTACTAACTCAAATTTGGGGTTTTGTCTAGAAAGCTGACTATATCTAAATTTAAAAAAAGCTATTTCCTGTGCGTCTACATTCCCCAGGTTTGGCTGGGACAGACCACAGCAGCGCCAACGTGGAGCGAGAGGCTGCATCTCCCTCCCTACCTACCTCCAGGAATACAGGAAGTCACAGCTTCCCCTCTTGCTGTAGGGCAAGGAAGAAGAAATAACCATCCAAATTTGATGTTTCTCTCCCCAAACCGAACTTCCAAACTTTTTGATGTTTGCGAGTTACTGTTATGAACCTGATTTTCAATTCGGTATTGCGATCACCAAGTTGGCTCTGGATCCTTAGATTAATTCAATACGTGAATTAGTAACAGATAAATCAGTTGCAGGTGGCACTAGACAGAAAATTAAAAGGCATAGAAGAACACAGTGTAACTATCTGAAAACCAATGCCCATGTATGGAAAATGAATATGACCCAACGGGTTATGTCAGAGCTCTCCTGAAATTCCAGAAGCAGAGCGAACCACATCAAGATACCCAAATCTTATTTTTCCTAGAAGGCTTTACCCTTTCAGTTAATGAGTATATAAGCCAAGAACATTTTGTGTGTGTGTGTGTGATTTATTCCCCCCCCACCACCACCTTTGGTCTTTTTGAAAGCTGAAGAACCTCTTCCAGCTACGGCAGACAGTCAGAGAACGTGGCAAAAGGCAGAAGAGTTCTGAATACTCAGTCCTGTGATCCCTCTCTGCAAAGGCTTTATTTTTATTTCCCTTCAACAGACCATGAAAAGCTACTGAACAGAGTGTTCTGCTTTTTTATCAGAATCATCTGGAATTACAAAAGCTGTACTACAAAGATGACAGACAGCTTTCCAACATCTAGCAGAGCCACATATCCTGGTACAACACAAACCCCAGTTCCAAGTGCACATCTGCACTCATTGCTTTGGGTTATTCCATCTGATCAGAAGAGAACATACTGCATAAAGAAGCTACACCACCTTACTATAGAAAATATTTGAAACATGCAGTATAAAACTTTAAAAGGAAGATTTATTTTTTTTTCCCCCTCTTTCCAGCCTAAAGAAGCCCTTGCAATTTCAACATGATGAAGTTCATACACAGACTGTTGGTGCACACACACACAAGCCCAAACAGCGCATGCAGCAATTCATAAACATGCCAACAAAAACTCCTCAGATTTTCTCTAAGATTTGTCCTCAGGCATGACGAGCAGTTTGCCCATGGCCTGGCCACCTCCCAAAAAAAGCTGGGCCCATAGTCCCTCCCAGCCACCAGTCACATCATTGAACAAGACTGTCCATTTCTCAAACCGCTTTCTGTGAGATTAGGCTCAAATGCCACTTGGCAATGGCAACCATCAGAGAAAGCCTCAGGTGCACTGGTGTTCAACCTTCCCCTCCTAAACTTAGGATAACTGTCTAATTGGCATGACTGGTAACCACAAGCGGTTCTGCCTTTAGAACAAACCCCAGAAGTTGCATGGTGTTGGCATGTATGGTACACACGTGTCCACTTCCCTCCTATAACCTAAAGTGTTCCTTGTAAAAACAACTCAGACACTGAGAGTGGTTTCAAAGATGACAGAATCTGTTACCCAACAAAAATTAGTTTTCTTGAAATAGAAACTTCCTTCCCTAATTCTTCAAAAATGTAAAAGGCATCCTATTGGGGTTAAGGAGAGGCTTGCATCAGAAACATGTATTTTAATTTTTGTTTTAATATACCAGGTTATATTGTTTAATGTGAGCTTCTACCTACAATTATTTTTAATATATATAGATGTATGTATATGAGCTTATCTTCTACCACCCTGCATATAACAGGTGATCTCTTGCACAGCACTTGATGTGCTGATCAGAGAAGTAATCCAACCCAACGTGAACTACCTTGGTAGTTTACAACCACGGGAAAAGCTAATTCAGGTGCAATGTCAAAAGTGAAAGTCTTTTGATGATATAACTGATCTACTGACCAACAGTCACTTAAACGGTGACAGTTTCTCCCCCTCCCCTGCCCCAGCCTTTTCCCCTGGCTTGTCCTGGTTCTGCAATGAGGACATTCAAAAACTGGCAGTTCTCTGACCACAGCAGGAAATTATTTGTGATACTGGATCTGCATCCTCCCAACCACATCCTGAAAGCATGACCAGCCCAAGCCCTCTACCATCATCTAGACAGTTTGTTTGAAAACAGATGGGCTCCCCCATCCACTGCTCTATACTGACCTTCAAATACTTGTGTTGTTATAACCAGGACAAGAGGAGGAGGAGTTGCTTAAAACGGTTTTGCTATGGTTAAAAAATACACATGGAATTATGGGCTCATGTCAGAGGGAGTCCCACTTGGCACCACTGAGAAGTCAAACACAGCTTTGGAAACACAGGCCCCAACACCAGGGAAAACAAGTATTTCTAGAAAAAAAAAAAAAAAAATCTCACTTTGGAAAGAAATACAGTGAAATGCAATGAGAATAAGAAAATCCTTTTGTATTTGCAGCAGACATTACCTGCAGCACACGTTATTCTTCTTCCATAAAAAGAAACATTCCTGGAACCATTTATTATTTTCCAGGAGTTTGTATATGGAATTGGAGAACCATATCAGAGTCTGGTATGGAAAATCACATCACTTCACTGCTGATTTTTATACAGTTCAAGAAATGGGTGCTTTTTCCAGATGTATTTTGAAACTCAGAAATAACTAGAGAGAAAATGAACTAGGAGAAAAAAATTGCTAGTATGTACAGACAGAATATGCATAAACACCCCCAAAGACTTATTTGTACACACCCTCAGACACCAAGAACTTAAAAACGAGTATATGACCCACTAGAAAAGCTCTGAATGAGAATTGCTGCTTCTGCACATTAGTGTTGATGTGAGTGTTTGCAGGCAAGAGAGGAACGAGCTCTCACACAGCCCCCCTCTCCTGCTGCATTTGTAAAGCACACGTTGAAATTTAAGATTAATTAAAATATACGTAACACAATTCTATTCAGTGAAAAGCAGAGCAGTAAATATAGCTGCTTTCAAGAGGCTCTTGCCATGGCTTGCCACTTCGAATTCGAGAAGGAGTGGTAATAATTGCTCATGTAGAAAAGCCTCTTGAGACATGAGCAGTACCTGGAGGTATGCGCACAGATGGTTGGTCAAGGCACAAACAGTCTGGAATTTGTCTTGTCTGATGTGCGTTCATTAGTTTAGTTAAATCACATCCGTCTGAAGAGCGACTGAAACCTGAAAGCATTCTTTCTTTCTTTCTTTCTTTCTCCGTTCAATTGCAAAGGCGGTAGATTAATCTGAAAGCATCCAAACAGATGGGCTGCTTTGGAACAATTCTGAACAAATACCTGCAACTTTAAAAATCTGCTATGGCTAAAGAAAACGGATCAGAGGGAATGCAGAGCTACAAAGCTCACTGGCATTTTATGAAGAGGTAATAAAAAGCCCGCCGCTTGCTCTCCGTGCCATTTCACAGGCAACAAGGCAGGCCACCGGCAAGCTCAAAAGCATAAACATCCTTGTCTCAAAACTTTAGCACTGGAATGAAATCAGCGGGTTTATTCCCCTCTAGTTTATTTTCATTAACAATACATTTCAGTGTCCACGATGCATTCCATCTCTAAAGATGGAATTACCAGCAGCATTCAATTCTGCCGGGTACGAAGGAAAGCTAATGGTATTTTTCCCCACAGTGGTGTGAGATTATTAAGGCAGCTATCCCAAGGGTAATGATTCAATGATTTTCATTAGTCTGTATTTATTTAGACCTAAAATTTTATCACAAGTTTTCAAGAGTTGAAACTCCATTATTTTTAACAACAATTGTGCAATGCAGCCAGCAGCACACCCCTCATAGGAAACATTTGTAATTCAGGAACAGACAAACTATTATTTTTAAAAAATGGTCCCTAGTTCAACCTTGGGATGAAATGGAATAAGCAAATAACTTCAAACACGTACCAGAACTGAGTATCAGGATTGGGGAGATAGGGTCAAACAGCATCACGCAGGAGTGTCTTATTTCACAAGGCAAGTACAACTAATCAGCATATAATAGCTGCGATTAAATCCCAGAATAAAGCCAACTGGTGCACAAAGGAGTCTTTTACCGAAGGAAAGCTTCATGCCACTAAAGGTCTGGTTTTTTTTAACCATGGTTTTCCAGAGGGGAATCTTGTAAAAACTTGTGTAGGAAAAGCCAGCCCACTCTCCTCCCACCACTGCGCACACCCGGAGTGCGCACGTGCCCCGAAGCCAGTCGGATGCAGGTAAAAACATAACAGCTCGAGATTTAAGGGAATAAAATACACCAGAAGTGAAACAGATCTCCAAAAATTTTATTAGGCTTGTATTAGCTACAGCTGAGCAGAAAGCCACAGGCAGATGAGCTAATCCAACGGCTCCACAGCGTTCTCACTTCTGCAAAGTGTATTATAGCAGCAAATTCATCTGCTGTTCAAAAATCAACTCCAAAGCATAAACACACCATGCTCCCAGCCTGCACCACTGGGTAAGGGCGAGCTACACAGAGAGAAAACTTGTATATGACTCATTCTCTCCATTTGGGTTCTTCCGTGCTTTTTCTTCAATCTAAAAAGAAAGTCATTTTTGTTATTTATATTCCTTCCCTTCTTCCATGTCTTCACACCTTTCTTTCCTCGCCTTCTTCCATATTAATCACAACGGATAAGGGGACTCGCAGGCCGCGCAGTTGCAAGAATAAGGACATTTTCAGGCACATAATTCTCACAGTATTTCATAGCACTATTTCAAAGCAGCAACAGGCTGAGGTTAACTCTTGCACAACAGTTGCCAATTTTTTTTTTCCCATGGTTTTCTGTATTGTTGTTTCTCCTCAATTTTAATTTGCATTTTTTAACGTTTATAAAATATCTAATTATAAAACTTGCTCTGGCACAATTTGCTTTAAATAGCAACTACTTCAAACATTTAGGGTTTTTTAAAGGGAAATTAATTAACACAATTCCAAAAATACAAGCAGTAATCAACATTCCAAACTAATTTGTTTCTGCTTGTCCACCCTCACAGAAAGGTTTGAGCAGGAGAGTTCTGGGTGCCGATCAATGGACGGCTGGACAATACACTACCAACAGCACCCGGCATCTCTCTGCTTTTCTAGAGGACCACAAACCACGTCAAACAGGGCAGGCATGGAGTGGGACCTTTCTGTTTCCTTAACGCCCTCCTCTCCACAGGTCAGCAGAAGACACTTTTCCAGCTGCAGTTCCTCCACATCCCAGGGCAAAGAGGGGCGGTGACAGTGCCCCGACACCTCTCCATCCCACCGCGCAAACTGATCCCCTAATGGCAGAGAGCCATTCTGTGCAACAGAGGCAACACTACGTGGTCCTAATTAAATGATAATCCTGTCCAGGTTCTCTACACTCTATATTGCCTGTGACAAAGGCAATTTGGAAATGAAATTCACATCACAGCAGATAATTCAGTAAACTTAAATGCTCTCTCAAGCAAATAGCAAGTTATTCCAACTATCTGCTTCAAGAGGAACAAACCCCTTCCATCCAGACCTACCTACCATTTGGGCCACAATCCTGCAGATATTTGCACTAGGGTTCATCTTCATCTCAACACCAAGGAGGACATGAATCTGGTGGAGGAAGTCCAGAGGAGGGCCACAAAAATTATCTGAGGGCTGGAATCCCTCTGCTGTGAGGACAGGCTGAGAGAGCTGGGGTTGTTCAGCTTGGAAAAGGCTCTGGGCAGACCTTATTGAGGCCTTCCAGAACTTAAAGGGAGGGGCTGGTCAGAAAGGAGGAGACAGACTTTTTATCAGGACCTGTTGTGACAAGACAAGGGCTGATGATTTTAAACCAAAAGAGAGGAGATTTAGACTAGATGTAAGAAAGAAATTTTTTTTTGCAGAGGGTGGCGAGACACTGGCCCAGGTTGCCCAGAGAGGTGGTCGATGCATCACGCCTGCAAACATTCCAGCTCAGACTGGACAGCACTCTCAGCAACCTGCTCTAGTTGCAGATGTCCCTGCTCCCTGCAGAGGGGTTGGACTAGATGAGGTCCCGTCTAATGCAACTCATTCTATGATTCTTGCACTCTTACTACTTTTATTAGTGGTGTACTTTAGTACTGAACATCCCCAGCTCAGGGCTGTGACCCCACGCACATGCCCAGGGACACAGATAAAACCTCTACACGACGGGAATTTCTTGCAGAAAGGTGCAAGTCAGATAAGGCGTGTGCTTCATCTGTTTGCTTTCTTCCTCTGTTTAATAGCCCAAGTATTAACCACAGTTAGAGGCTGATAAGCATAGCACTTGGCAATCAATACCCTTCCCTTTAACTCTGCTCTCTCAAACAATAATCTTTCTGCAATAATATCACAAAGATCTTGGTTATCTCTTCTAGAGTTCCTGTGCAGTAAAGAATCTACTGAAATCAGTGGGGTGGGTGTTTTCTTACCACTAAATAAACTATATAAAAAAAGAATAAAGAAAAAAAAAAAAGCAGGTATCTACCATATCAATCTGCAGTGCTCAAAAAGCACGCATACCAAATTCCACTTACAACCAGGTTTCAGCACACCTTTCTGCAAGGCACACGTTTTTGTTCTGGCCATTCACCACTAACCTGACTCCGGGCTGACGCTGCGCTGACAAAGTGGCTCATTGTGTTATTGTGGGAAACAGCTTTGGAGAGATCTCCCATTCAGCCCTGGGATTCAAGAACAGGCATTCACAGAGAGTGGCCGTTGCAAGGGAGCACCTCTGGATGCCTGCCGGAGAAGTTTCTCATGTAGGAGGAAAGCTGAACCCATTATTATCATTATGCTCACAGGATCTAAATGCTAAACCGCATGATTAATGAAAAAACCAACCTAAACCCCACCACTCAGACCCCATCACTCTAGAACTTTTCAGCATCAGGAGAAAAAGTTAATCTGTTTCATCACTTTCACTGAACATAAAAGTAAAATGTGAAAGTTTTTATACTTTTCTGAACTGCTTCATGAAAATGAAGCTAGCATGCTACCCAAGAAGGTTTCTCAATTTGACACAGACAGGAATTTATACCAAAAAAGAAAACAAACCCAAAACAAAAAACCCCAAACAAAAAAAAAAATAATGAACTCCAAACCCGCAAACAATTAAGAAACCACACACAGAAAGTCATTATATCACTGTTCCATATTCAATTCACTAATTTGGTATCTAACACCTTACAGGACAGAAAGAAGGTTTTCTTAGTCCAGGTATTTCATCTTTATCCCCCCATGATAAAAAAGCATCAATTAATCAAAACCACTAAAACTTTAAATGCAGTGTACTAAGGGAGGTTGTTTTCTTTAAGGTGGGAAGACACAGAGGCTCTATCCAGACAAAAAATGCTGAATTGGCATCACACTGAATATGCCAGCTGATGCAGCTATAAAGCTCAAGTTACCTATTAAAAGGTTTCAATGGGAAAATGTTTGGGTTTTGTTACCTGTCTGAAACGGGGCACAGTTTGTGACAGACTGGAGGAAAAATAAAGTTCTGTTCATACAGCAGGAGACAGTCCAGTTGGGGTTACCAGCACTCAGGTTCTCCTTATCCAATTCAATTCTGAGTTCTCGTCCTTCTAAGTTAATTCCCAATTCATTGAGGCAACTAAAGGCTAAAATCTATCCACAATAAACAAATTAGTATTGCTCTTTGATAATAAGGAAGACAGCAAAGTACTGGCAAACTTGTATTATGAATGGGGAGCCCAACTTTATTAAAAAAAAAGCTGCACCAAACCCAGCAGTGTTGGTTAAAAGGCAGCCCCACGGCACAGAGCCAGGGAGACAGATCCTCTCCCCTCTGCCTGCCCTCGGTGCAGTCAAAAGGTAACAGCCCCAATCCTATAACTCCTAGTTATAGAGTCACTCATTACTAAGCTATAAGTCTTGGTTAATTAAAATTTCCTAATATTTCACCTATTGACTTTGATACCACAGCTTTCAGTGTTAGCAGAACACGAAGAGGTAACAGCAGTACCAAAAGGTTCACAACGCACCTTATGCTCATTTTACCTTTCACATAATGAAAAATTTCTCAAGGTTGATGAGAATTCCCCTAAATCCTAGAACATGCAGCACATACCTTCCAGTTCACAGCACATTGATGGGCAGGCTCCTTTGGGAATAACATCTGAAACAGTGAATGTAAGGCAACCTATGGTTTCTGGTTCTTTGGGGTATTTTAATTACAAAGTATCACCCAAAATACTCTACCCTACTGCTTTTAGCTCTCCAAAACATGAGAAAACATTATAGCAGCTCATTGTTGCAGCTGGTAGCAAGTCTACTGGGGTAGTGCCCCACTAGTCCTATTCTTTACAAACAGGGAAGGGCTGGTGGAAGATGTGGTGGTTGGAGGCTGTCTGGAGCACAGTGACCATGATGTGACAGAATTTTCAACATGTGGTGAAGTCAGGAGGGCCGTCAGTAAAACCTCTACCTTGGACTTCCAGAGGGCTGACTTTG
>JANHGN010018007.1:0-41598 GCA_024605025.1 Megaceryle maxima
CACTTTATTTATATTTTATATTATTTACATTTTATTATATTTTATATTATTTACACTTTATATATTCTCAAGACTAAAGTTTCTCTGGCTGTAGTACTGAACTTAAGAACTGCCATTCTTTCATTTTCTCAAAGGCTCTCCCACATTATCGCCTCTAACAAGTATTTTAATGAATAAACCACCTTTTTCTTGCTGAGGAAAAAAAGGGTTGTCTTTATTAAATTTTATTTTTGCTATAAATCTTTCTGTAAGTCAATCAGTTTTAAATAAACCCTCTCCTAACTAGGCTGTCCCATCTCTAATTCTGGTGCCTACTCTTGATTCAGTGTTTTTCCAGCCAAAGGCCACTTACAGGTTGTTAACAGGAAGTTCCTTATCTTCTAAAATTGTGGGACTTCAAATTTAATGATACGCTTTAAGTGGATAGAAAATATGCCTTACTCAAAGTGAAATTACTTGGGCTGGTACAAGAAATTTCAGGTCTTGTGGCATGCAGATAAGATGATCAAATAAGATAATCTGACCATCAACTCTTTGAAGAATGAAAAGTGACTTAAGAAGCCAAATAAGAAAAGATGGTGGGCAGAGGCCAAAACAAAGTGATGGAAAACAAAATTAAAAGAAAAAAAAAAAACCAGTAAGTGGTTACACTTGTTTGGATGGCAACCCTTCTCTAAGGGATTGTGCTGCTCAGTGTTCTCACATAGGTTCCTCAGTCCAGTATTCAAGTAAAATTAGGACTGCTGCAGCTCCTCCTCTTCCTTCAGCTTGCAATCATAATGATCAAAAAAGGACCCACTAGAATTCCAGCTGTGGGACGGTCAGCTAAATATGTAGATTACAGAAAACTGAAGGGGGGATGCAGTACGTGTGCTATGGTAGAAAATACTTCTTTCATTATATGAAAGAAAGAGATTGATTAGTGCTTCTACTATGTAGTGTTTGCTTTCTGTCCAAAGGAAGATGCATTCCCTAGGATCAGGACTAAGTCATTACAGAGAATTACCTACTTTGCTTTATTAATTCTGTATCATTGTACGTATACGCAAAACACGTCTGCACACATCCATAGATAAACTATTTGTTGCTTCAATGGAAATTTAAAAAAAAAAAAAAAGAAAAATACTACTTGATTAGAAAGAAAGAAAATGAACCCTCAACAGCATCTCAACACACAAGTACCCTTGAATATCCAGGCATTTAAAAAGAGTGACGTGCTGACTTTTAGTTTTTGAAATAAATTCTACACAGATATTTTTTTTGGTGGCTATCAGAAAGAACAAATCTAACCAACAGTACAGTATAATATTTTACAGAATAAATATTAATCAGAATTGCTTATTTAATTAAGTTTGGGTCCCCTTGACCCTCCATTCTAAGTAAGACTTGGAACCAAGCAAAGCTTATCTGTTCCTGTCAGACCCTTCCTAGGGATTACATGGTGCATAAACTAATACGGGTTTCTCTTCTTTCTGCGAGAGGAAATAACTAGAGCAACATTAAAACATTCATGTGGCATTAAAGAATTCCAAACAGAATGAGGACATTACAAGGTTAAGATTCTCACAGCATTATCAAATCACCATCAAGTTTAAGTACACAGATCTTACGTGCAGACCACACAAAGTTCAGAATACTCTGTGTATGCAGTGCTGGTTTGCTCTGTGAAGTAAAAATGTCAAGTATGCGTAAACTGTTTATTTTAAAAGATAAATTGAATATAGTTGCTGTAAAATTTTGTATGCAGCACTATATTATTCATATTTTTGGGGGGTGCCATAGCCACAGAACAAAGCTCGACAAAATTTCAGCCATTCAGCATCATTTAAATGAAAATACTTATAGCAGAGTAACTGAGCTACTACTAGAACCTCCTATGTTTTACACCATAAGAAGGTAAAAATGTTTTTAGTACTTGCCATCTGAAAGATTTTCATGATCACTGTAAAATGGCTATGCAGGAATGTATCTGTTTATTTCTGCAGACTTTGAAAGGCTAATCAGTGAAAGCTACAACATAAATTTGAAACTAAGAAGTTACCCAAGAAGGCCTCAGAGGAATTAACTCCTCTGTTAGTAATAACCTTTGTTCTTGAGATCACCTATAACTTAATGCTATATATATTTTAGGATAAAGGCTTCACAGAATTTAAATCCATTCTGCAAGATTCATACCTCTAACAGCTGAAGAGAAAACTATTCTTTTTAAAGCTGATTCCTTCCTCCCATTTTTTCTTGCTATCTTGCACATCCTGACACCAGTTAGCAAGGCTTACTACGCTTAGTACAGCGAACTCCCTTATTCTAAATAGCAAATGCAAAGAGAACGACGGTTCCGTCACTGCTCATACAAATGGCATTGATGTGTTCATTTTACAATGGCATCTCATGGGCAGTTAAAACTTTTCTCCCTTATACATAGGCAGAAGACTCTTTGTGCATGTTATTTTAAAGCATAAAATGCTTTCTGTGTGTTTAGGAGAGTAGGAACTTTATTAGTTACAGGACCTGTAGACAAGAGCTTTCCTAGATGGCTCTATGAGATTCAGTAAATACAGCATCACTGTAAAAATCAATTCAGAACAGTAAGTTTAAACGGTAGGAAAACAGTTCCTGATGAAAAGGACACTGCTTCTGTTTATGACAAAAACTGTTCAGCTAGTAAAAGTAGGCAAACAAAGTCGCGTCTCTCTTTGAATTCGGTACGGATAATTTTCCCTGGGCATTTGCATAGCTTAGCTGGTGGTATGTGGAAAAATAATGATCAATTAATTTTATTACAGTAGAAGAGACCTGCTGCCTTCCCTGCCTGCAGGACACAGGTCATGAAAACCTTTAGGCAAAAGGAAGAGTGGTAATGGAGTCTCTTTCCCTGGCAGGGGGGAAACTGCTAGTTTGAAGCTATCTGCCATCACATCATAAAGTCAGAGAATCAATGTAGGTGGTAAGGGACTTCTGCAAGTCTGCAGTCTTAACTTTCTGCTCCAGGCAGGTCCCATTAAAGCAGGTCCACCTGAGTTATGAATATCTCTAAAGATATAAAGAGATTTCGTAGCCTCTCTGGGCAAGCTGCTTCACTATTGACCATCCTTTGTTCAAAAAAAAAAAAGTTTCCTATATTGAAGTTCCCCTGTTGTAACTTGTGCTCACTGCCTCTTGTGCACCTCTGGGAAGAATCTGGCTCCATCTTTTCTATGCCATTCCAGTAGGAAGCAGTAGACGGCAGCATGACCTCCCCTCACCATCATCATCTTTAAACCTGAGCAAACCCAGCTCTCAGCTTCTTCTTGTATGTCATGAGCTGAAGCCCCCTGAACAGTTTCAGCCTTCACTAAACTTGCTTTAGTATGTTGATGCCTTTCTTAAAACGAGACCTAGAACTTCAGATGTAGTCTCCCAAGTGTCAAACAGAGGGGAGGAATCACTTAGCACCAAACCTACTAGTTATACTCAGCCCTGTATGCAGATCTGCACACTTGCTGCAAGAGCTCACTGTTGATTCATGTTCAACTTGTCCACTATGACCCCCTATCTCCTTTTCCTCCAAGCTGTTCTCTATTCAGCCAGTTCCCAGCCTGCCCTGCTGCATGAGGTTATGCCAACCCAGATGCAGGGCTTTGCATTTGCCTTTGCTGAACTTCACGAGGTTCCCAACAGCTCATTTTTCCAGTCTGACTAGGTGTGAGTAGCAGCCCTTCCCTCCAGTGTATCAACCACTCCCCCCAATTTGGTATCACTCACAAACTTGCTGAAAGGTCACTCTATCCCATCATCCTGGTCATTATATCAGCCATTTCCAGAATCCAAGTTGATCTAACCTAGATAACAGAAAGCAAGTCAAACATCCTTCCAGGGACATGCTAGAGATGACAAATTCTGTTTTACAAAAATGCAAGAGTTGCATTGCTAAGTCTCTTCTCTAGATATAAAAAGTAACCTTAGGTTCCACAAGCAGGCCTGGGGTCTTTTTTTGGGTGCAAATGACGAAGTGTAGAACTTGACTTAGAGTATGTAAGGAATCCTCTGGAAGACAGAGATGACTGTCCAAACTTTAGAGCTAAGCAAGACAAATTACTTATAGAGGCCTTCCCCAGAATCTTCCAGTCTGTGGCTTTGCTCAAAGACAGACTATTTATTTCTGTGTCATAAAAATGACTAGAGTTGCATCAGTATACATACGATTGCAGTCTTGTTATTTGCCTCGGTGATGGTACGCACGGGATGACTTTGTTCTAGTAGATTATACTTAAGAAGCAGAGGGTAGAATCTGGAAGAGAACAAAACCAAAAACCGACAGATGAAGAAAGAAAACTGTAGGTGTAATTTAATTCCTCAGCATACATTGTAACCATAAACCAGCTTCAAGAACATTTCTGTAATAACAACCTCTCCAGCGCACAACTGTCTGTTACGGGCGGGTGGCCACACACTAGCACAATATTTTTGCAGAAGGACAAAGTAACATCTCTGCCAAAGGGCATATAAAGGACAACACTACAAACACGGTCCCCAAAATTCACTCAAATGTATTATGCTACTCATAGGCTTACAACTTATAGTACTGGGTGGTATAGTCTTAAAGTTGGATTTTGTTCTGTACGCTAGAAATATATCTGAGATAATACCACATACATTGGAAATGTCTTAACAGAATGCTTTCTAATCTTCCACATGGAGTTTGTCTCTCCAAAGCATGCTTTATAACTCTCGTAGCTTTTGGAACAACAACCCCAATAACACAAGCTTAAGAAAGCATTGGTAAACAGGAAGCATTAGTTGTGAAACTGAGCTAAGAGAAGATGGAAGGACACAAAAGAGAAGAAAGCCAGCCAAACCTCTAGGAATGGGAACAAAGGCACTGAATATTTCCAAACAAATACTTAAATAAGAAAAGCTGTTTGTCGGGTTTTTTTGATTTTTTGGGGGTTTTTTAATGAACACAACAATGATAAAGAAGTTGATTGTGTACTAATGGGACATTCAGTATCTGAAAGAACATGTACTTGTAAGGGTTATATTCCAGGCCAAACCTGTGTCCCAAACCAATGTCTAAAGAAAATGTGGAGTAACTTAGGGACATTTGCAAGTATAGCAACCAAGTGAATACAGTCAATTGACTTACTGCTGGCAAGGAGCCAGTTCTAACTACTCCAATACCTTCCCAGTGAGGCATGTGCTTTCTTTCGTGATTTTCCTCCAGGAGTCAGTCAGTGCTACAGAAGAACCCGGTCTAGGACCTAAGCTGGGATGCAGGACACCAAGGAGCAGTTTCTCAGCTCTGCTACAGCCACCAAATAACACCCTGAGCAAATCACCCTGCCTCCATTCCTATATCTCACAATGGGAAGATAATTTCATCATTTTTTATTAGTTCATTCAGTGTGGCAGCAAGTACACAGCTTAATTGTCACATGCTTAATGCAACAGGATCCTAATTTTGTAGGACTTCAGACTGTAGATATCTACAGATCCTAGTACTTTTATACTCCTCATCGTCACTACAGATCTTCTTAACAGCTAAATGCAGAGTAGGTATCAATTTGTCCAAGGTAGGTGGTCAACGCATTTTCAGTTCTCAGAAAAACTAACTGCTCTTACTAAATTACAAGTGTTAATAGAAGCAACTTCTTCTATTACTATAAAAATACAGCTTTGCAGCTCTTTAGTCAGTAGTAAATATACTATTACACTTCTCTCAAAATCACTACCCTCACCTGCTTACAGGGAAGTGGGTAACTAGCACTTCCATTAACCACACATTAGACGATTCTAGCACTTTCCATCAACGTTTTGGATTAATGTGCTCTATCATCTTCCTGCACGAACAGAATTACGGACACGGAGAAACGAGGCTTTTACAATTAACAAGTTTGCTCATGATATTGTTATGCTATGAGAACATTCCTCAGCACAACTATGTGTCTCCATTATATTAATCTATTCCTCAGATTTAAAAACAACTTAATTAAAGCAACCACTGAGCGCACACAACCTTGTTTAAGAGAGTATATTTGAAAAGCAAATACTTCTCCCTGCCCCTGCACAGTTCCAGTTGACAAAAAAAAAAAAAATCCATCAGTAAGAAGGAAAATACAAGTGACAAATGGCAACTTTTACCAGTTACCAGATAAAATAATACTACAGAAAACAAATATGACAAGTCTGCACTGCCATAAAAGGTTCATTTAAAATTTTAAAGGGAATTTTAAATCTCATTAAAAAAAAAATTAACAAAAAAATCCCTGTATCATTGTAATTTATATTAACTTCCTATCTGTTACTAGCATAATTTCTTAGCCCTATGCCATGGCAATTAACTGGATGGTAACTCCCCCTCAGTGAAAGTATTTCCTTCTCCCCCCTTGCCCTGATTTCACTAGATGTTATTCTTTTAACTTTTACTACAACTCATAGGAAACAGAACTTCTGACTTGCTTTCCTCACTTCATCACTTCATATAGTTTTTGTTACTTCAGATCTTTCTCTGCTTTCTGATAGAAGCAGATGTAGTCTGAACATTTCAGCATCACTCGATTTTTCAGTACTTTTAACATTGCATTCCTTCCTTCAGAGAAAAATGCATCGACTGCACTAATCCAACATCAAGTGCACTAACACATTGCATCAGTCTCCTGAAGATCAAACATGAAATGTAATTCATGTTGCTCCCCTGGATACTGTGTTCATTGTCATATCCAATGGTATGCTGGATGGGATACTGTTCAACTGGAAGTTTCACTAAACAGCAGTTAACACTATTAAAACGTTCTAATAGGTGTGACTTAGTGACCGGAAGAGTCAGTAAACAAATGCAGTATAAGTGACAGTATGAAAATAGAGTAACAGTAATTAGCAATGTGACTCCATGAGTAACAGGAAAATTGCTTTGACCCAGTTGATGGCAGCAGCAACAAAATCTTAAGAAAAAAATAATTAAAAATCTATCCCAAGTAGATGGTTTTTCTATTATGACTTGTACATTACCAAGACTTCTCAGTGTCATTGGCAATGTTTATGGTTGCCACAGACCCTATTCCACCAGTATTCTAGTCCTCCTCTGTTGGGAAACACTGTGGTAGCTGTGCTCTAACAAGCCTGATGTTCCTAAGAGCCAAAAGAGGAGAACAGAAAGCCTGTCTGGCATCGTATCACAGCACACTGTACCAGAAGCTACTTGGCATCAATCAGCAGGAAGTCGCTGTCACACAGCAAGCCTCCAAGCACTTTCATCGCTTTGCAGAATACAAGCTATCGAGCTGGAAACCTTGCTTGCTTCTGGTTTTTTATGTTTCTTACCATGATCCCTTCTACTTCGTTCAAGCAGCATGCACAGTTTTGACTGGGCTTACACACCGTTTCTGCTGCTCTGCGTGTAGTTGCACAAAGGCAGCATCAGGTGTACAAAGGCAGCATCCTACCTTAAACTGATGTGCCTCCCCATTTATCCCATGTACCAACACAAATATTCCATTGAATGTGGATTAATGAGAGCATAACAAAATATGTTCTGTGCATGCTCTCATCTTTTGGAATCAGACCACATACGATTTTCTTCTTCTCTTCTGAGTAAAGAGGAATGATGTAACACAGAAATTGAAGCATTTTAATGCAGAAGTAGAATCATCATTCAGTACGCACCTGAGGGAAAAGCATTCTATTTCTTTGATGAAAATACCATTCATGACAAAAAAACCCCTACCAGCTGCTCTCCAATAGGAAGGTGACATGACCAAAACCAAGTTCTTGGTAAGTTCTTTATAAAAGGTCTTTGTTTGTATCTCTCTCTCCTTATCCTAGCAGTGTAGGCCTCAATGGGATCCAATGGGGATCATATCCTGAAATATAATAATGTAAAAAACCAAACCAAAACAAAACAGAAGAAACCAAACCAAGACAGACACACACAAAAAAACAATACCCAAAATTTCAGTGGTCCTGGTTTCTTGAACAACTGACAGGAAATGCACTGGTTTCAGTGTGATAATAAAAGGCCGTATGATATACTTGGAATGCATGAGCAAGGAAAAAACCAAACAAGAAAAACCCTGTATAAAAGCAAGCGGTGCTGTCCGTGCATTGACAGGGACAATGAAACTGTCGTTATAAATTTTACAAAATAGTACAGGAGTGGGAAGGGGAATGGAAAAAATATGCAAAGGTTACAAAATGTACGAACATATACTCAGTATAAAACGCTGTTTTGCTAAGGGGAAGTTAAAAAGCTATTTTAATTAAGCTACAAATACCCATAACCAGCTTAGGAGTTAGCTGTTCTTTAGTCCTCCAAGAAAAGCAGCAACTGGGAGATGAAGTTTGGCAAATTCTGGCTACAGGTACAGCACATGCATTCAGTCCTAGCAATAATTAACCAGTAGAATAGCTAGAATAACACAGCTCACTCCCACCGTAACTCTTCAGATCTAGATTTAATTGTCTAGGAAATGCTGCAATTCAGTGACAAATGACAGCTACCAGAGCAGCGAAGTCCTGGAGGAGTGGACCGAAGGCCCCTCATCAGAGAGGGGCACACAACCTGACTGGAGGGTCCACGCGCGGAGCTTCACTGTCCGAGTGACAGACAGGTCGCAGCTCTCCCCAGCTCCTCCCTTCTGGCCGGATGGACAGCAGAGCATGGGCTTCAGCCCTGGCTCCGGAGGACCTGGCTCGGGGCAGAAAGCAGCCTTTTATAGCCGGCACGCAGCTGTTCCGCCTCACACCTACACACTCCGCTCCCGGAGCAAGGCCCTTCTGCCGGGAGCCCGCACCCCTGCTGGGAGCCCGCACCCCTGCCCGCCGCCGGCAGCTGCTGATCCGCCCGCCGCGCTGCCCATGGGACCCCGCCGCCCGGCGCTGCTCCGGCGGCCGCCCCTGCTGCTGCTGCTGCTGCTGCTGCTGCTGCCCGGTGAGTACGGCCGGCGAGTGAGTACGGCCGCTGCGGGCCCGGGGCCGGGCTCAGCGGTGCAGGGGGAGCCGATCCTGCCCCCGGGAAGCGCCCGGCCAGCGGTGGCTCCCGGGGCTGTGCCTGCTCGGGGGGCTCCGTACCCTGCGAGAGGGAGCTTAGCCGCGTCTGGAAGAAGGCAGGAGGAGGGGGGAAGAGCGTTAGGAGAAATACTCCTGGCAAGTATTTGAAAAGAATCGCTTTGAAAAGAATCGCTTTGAAAGATTGGCTATCGCGCTTGGGCGTAGCTCGCCCGAACGGAGGACACGGAGATGCCGGGCTGTGGCGTGTGGCTGCACAGCCCACCTCCTGTCTCCCGCAACACGGGAGTGCGGCCGGAAGGTTCTCATTACTCTTTCAAAGTTCATCAGTAACGTGCAAGTGTGTTAACAAGCTCAGTATTTGAATTCAGCCTGAAGACTGCACGTGTAATCACAATTCTTCTCCAGCCTGATACATTTACCCATGCTCTCCCTGGGGGTATGAGAGCGAGCTAGCTCAGAGCACTGGAGCTGTTCAAAAGCTAGGAACTCCTAGAGCTGAGATTGCATACAAACCCAGAACTGGCTTATTCTGAGAAAATGATTCAGTCCTTATGAATAAGTTATGATGTGAGAAGATAATTAAAGGACCCCTGCCTCATGCCCGAACACAGCCGACTACTCACTTTGCAAGTATTTGATTATTTTTTTTGGTTTACTATGGCCTATTTATTAAACAGTATTAAAGGCCAGTTGTAATAATTTACAGTCCATTTACTCATAGGTTTTTTTGAGGTATTCATCAGCATAGTATCTGAATGTATTTATTGCTTTCACACTTCTGTGACACTATATTATCATCCCTGTTTTTCAAATAGGGAGGTGGGCTGACACAAAAAAAAAAGCCTCCACTACGTTTAGGTTCCCATGGTTTTCCCTACAATTTTACCTACGACTGCTTAAAATTATGTGGAGGTTCAACTACTCAAAAGCCTGGCTCTGAGTATGGCAGTAGTTTGGATCTCCCAACTCCAGGAAATCCAGGCGGCTGACAGCATGCTCTTAGCAAACACCACCAGGCATTGTTCTACAGTGATTAAACTAACCTCATGCTGAACCTTTGTGACAGGTCTAAGGATAAAATCCAGTTTTCCAGAATAGCATTCAGCTGCCTTAATTAAGAGAATCTCTCTTGTCTCCTCATACTTTTTTTTTTAATATACATTCCTACACAGCCTGAAAATTCACCAAACCAAATCTCACAGATAGATCTTAAGGACAAGAGCTGCAATTAATTCTTAGACTCTGAGCACAGAATGAAGCAGGGTGGGGTGGTCGGGAAGAGACAATCACATGATTAAAGACCATAAGGTAAGGTGCTTGCATAATGGGGCCAGCTTAAGGTCCCACCAAGCTCACTGCCCCAATTCTACTTCCTGACCTCAGCATGCCTCTATTATTCTTTCTGCGTTTTGATCATCCTCCAGGCTTCATCCTTTGCATGGCACAAACCTCAGCAAGAACATTAAGGAAAGCAATAAATCTGTTTCACTGCTTCTGCCGGCCTAGAGTGATCATTACAGAGAGCCTGGCTTCGGTCTGATAGCTCTGACTCAGGCATCACAGACACCCATGCAGTAGGCAGAAGGGAGGAAGGAAAATGCAGTTCACCTGTTTCTCAATGCTTGGTCCCTAGTATCAAAACAGGCAAATTTATTCTTTCAGAAATTTACATCAGACCACAATTTGTGGAGATATTACATCGTAAGTCTGGGCAATGAGATGAGGCAAAGAAGTCCATTCCTGGTAGATTTTTTCCTCTGGTTTTATAAGCTAAGAGGAGGAAAAAAAAAAAAAAAAAAGTTTCTATAATGCACACACTTCAAAGGTTTCCACTTCTGTCAAGATCTTGGAGATGCATCAGAAAGTCTGCTTATTCCCAGGTTTCAAGTTCTGAAGAACTGGAGCACTATGACTACACAAAGGAAATACCACCATGGGAAACCTTACACTTCTTTAACCTGTTTATGCAGCCTCAGTCTTTGAAAAAGTGGCTTAACATTTCTTTTAAAACCCAGAATGTATCTGTATCAGATGCCAGTGATGAACGTAGTTATGTATCATAATTATGCAAAGCTGTGCATCTCCATAAAAATATAATTATATATCTGCCAAAATAATGACTATGTTGCATTATGCCCATTGCAAAGAGTAAAATGTTTTGGGAAATAGGCCCTTTCACAAAAATAATCATTTGTTTCTAAATTTTTTTTTTTTTTCCTACTGCACCCATGGAAATTTAAGGGACTGGATTTTTAAATACTATTGTAAGCTGTTCAGAAAACCAGGCAAAAAGAATAGGAAGATATAGTGGAAAATATCTTGCAAAGATATAATAAAATACAACATTCAGCACACTCTGAACTCTCACGAGCTTATTATGCAGTCAACAAACCAAGACAGTATGATGAAGTTCAAACTCTCCAAGCATGGCAGGGCTCTGATTTGGGCAGCCGGAGTTACAATTTCAAAATCAAGGACAACACAAGTATGTGATTACTTGCTGTTACTTCCTCTCAGGCTGTCTTTAGCGTTTCCTTAATATCAGTCTTCAGAAAGTCACCTCATGGCTTTTGATCTCTCTGGCTTAGTCATTACAATCACAAGGACAACTGCACAGAGTTGTTTGGATTTGGTTTCCCTTCAACCTTTACTTTTAAAGCAGCTCTATCACATCCAGTGTGTTTGCTGATGCACTGATCTCTTCTAAGTTTTTTTTTTTTTTTTCTTCTCCTGAATATTCTTCTTTAAAGTTTTCTCTCACGGATGAGAACAGTTGAAATTTTAACAAGGTTCCGATTCCTCTTATGCAAGAAACACTGGAATTATTTTTGTACACTTAGATGTTCTTATTTCCTGTGACCTCTGGATACCAAAATGATGTGGTTTTGATTTTTTTCCATACACATTATAAGTAATGAAATTAAAATCTATGCAGTCTGGTTCCCTCCCTTTTCCCCCACCCACAATACTGTGTTTGATAGAGCTGCACACAACCTGCATGACAGAGACAGACTAGACAGAGGGATGACACTACTCTCTGAAGAATGCATCATCAAACCAATAGGAATACTTTTGTCCATAAAGATGAAAGTGAAGTCTTCACTGAAACCAGCAAGACTGCACAGAAGATTTAAAAAACATACCTTAATTGTGAGACATTTGGAATACACAGAATGTTGCTTCACGCTCTGACTCTGTTCCACAGAAGTTCTGATAGAATAGTTCAGAAGTTTAATTCTGTTGGTAATACACTAAAGCTCCCATTATCATACTGATACTCTCCCTGCTTCCATAGTCCCATGCATTCTAGGATGGTCTTCTGTCACTTTTACTAAATTCAGGTTACAAAGCTGCTGGGGCAGAGACTTTTCCTTTGGTCACATTCAGAGTATCTGCAGTACAACAGTCTCTTGGTTTATACCTGGATGTCCAGATGCTGTTACACAAACTGCAATTCTACAAAGTTCACATCTTTTTCTTTAAGTTACATGGAACATTTTAAAGACTCATACTCGAGCTCCTCGGGGATTAGACAGTTCATCACTTCTATGTTACACGGATTTAAATCAAGGGACTGAGATTTGTCCAAATTTAGCAAACAATTCTCTGATGAAACCAGGAACATGACTTGGAAATTCTTAATTCCCTCTCCCTGTCTTGTCACTCTCCTATACCATCCTTCCCCAGCTGCCAGGAACGGAGACACAATCTGAAAATTCTTCCCTTTCTTCAGTATCACTAACATCGTACAGTGCAAACCCAGTTTTGCCATTAACCACTAACATGGTTCCTTCAGACATTACTGACTAGCTACATTTCAGAGTATAAGCAGTTGTCACTTGTAAAGCTGTAGCCTTACTGCAGGCTTCTTTTTTCAGCCGGGTGTTTACTGAACCCCTACTGACAATGAAGGTAACAGTTTCAGTGCTACGCTCAGGATAAAAATCTGGGTATACTCAAATGGATGCATCTGCTACCCAGAGGTGCAACAGGATGAGAGATGATCATGTGTCAGTTCCACAACACGACTGTTACTCTGACACCTAGAACTCCAAAGAGTCCACCCAGTTCACCTTATGGAACCCCTGGGAGAGCATGGGAGGACCTTTTTCCCAGAAAACACATATAGCTAAACAGCAGATAATGTCCTGGAACGGGAGCCGTAACCCAATAGATACTACTCACTGCGTTAGCAAGGAAGTTTCAGTGCCAATGGATCAGTTTTTAAAGGGAACTGCAGGTGACTACATAGCCAAGGAGGCTTTTCTTAAATCAGGATGTGACTACTTCTAATCAATGGCCAAATTGCTCATGCAAGTTTAAGCGCTCTTGTTTCAACATCCTCCCCTCTCCCTAGGTCACACACCCCCAAAGCAGGAGCAATTAAGATCTCGGAGATTGGAGTCACCAATCAGGAAAGTACTAAATATTATTCCAGGAAGCCTAGCTATTTTCACAAGTAAGGATCAGCTGCATTATTCCTAAAGCTCACATACAAACCAATTGTATTCCTGTGTGCCGTGATTTAATAAGGTGCTTAAATCCCTTTGTTTCCTGAAATTAAAAGTGCTGAAGATTACCAGCATCTCATTACTCAACTGTGCTGGGAGCAATATTTTTATGTCAGACCTTTCATTAATTGATTACAGTTAATCACATAATCTAGTATAATAGATTAGTCTATTAGTTAGTCTGCCGAGGTAGATTATATGATTACACAGATGATGTATAAACTGTATAATCACACAGTTATTCTGGAAGAAGATAAGTATCAAAGTGAAAAAGTCTAAATATTCTGCTGTCTCTCTCATGGATATTATCAGTTATTAAATCTTAATGTCTTTCCCAATCTGTATCCTGTACTGGGAGTTCAGATGTATAAACTGGTCTCCTCAAACAAACTAATTAAACTTTTTTTTTTTTTTTTTTTTTTTTTTTTTTTTTTTTTGTAAGACAAGTTTAATCAGCAGCCTTCCACTGACTTGTTTTGTACTCATACAACTTCTTTAAAATTGCTGCAAATGGCTTGGAGCCTGCACTGCAAGGACATGCTGCCCATTACCGTTAAGGCTCTTTGATGTGTTAGCTGGACATGAGGGATGAAATTGAAGCCCTAAAAAATGTCATCTTGTGTCTCAACATTTATCTCCAGCCCTGGACTTACTGCTTTAGTACTGACACCAGATCATTACAATAAAGTTCACAACTGCAGTCTTGTTCTGCAGAAAGAACGGTGTGAATCCCCTCAGCAAAACCCCCGTAGATGAATCGGGGAAAAAGAAAACCAAAACCAACCAACCTTTATTTTTAGTTCCCCAGAAATGACTCAAACCACTTGCCTATTTCCCCACTCTACACCCGCCCCTTCCCACCAGTTATTTGGCTTCTTTGTCTAAAAAAAGAGGAAAAGCTGAACCCCATCCTAGAGGGGCTATTGGTTCAAATCCAATTCTACAGAATTACAACACGGGCACAATTGCACGATATGGTAGGGAGAAAATAGATGCCCTAAGCATTGCAGTATCTCAGCAGAGGAGGGGACCTAGGGCACAGAACACGGGCTAGTCCTTGCCAGTTTGAAGACTGGAAATGACCGAAGTCTGCCATGGTGTGCTGCCCTGCTGGGAGGAAGCCACCGCAGCTATTCAGAATGCTGGTCAGCGTTCTGCTGGCTATAGATTGCGATGAAGGGTCAAGCATCGAACTGTCAAAAAAGAAAACTCTGTTAGTTTCAAGTACTGACATTCGTTATCAAAGTTCTAAAAGCCAAACAGCTATTTACATCCATATCTGCATGTTTGAGTCAATAAAAAACCCAAACAAAGAGTTTTTCTTCCACAGTTTATAAAGGCACTTCTGGGGAAGGCCGCTTCAGAAATCGAAGAGGAATTCTTGAATTAGCTGGGGCCATTAGATGTACTACAGGGAGATCTCCGTTTGCCTACCTACGTTATGGATGCTACTGTGGTCTGGGAGGAAGAGGATGGCCCAAGGACAGAGTAGACTGGTAAGAGTAACTATTTAACTGAGTAATTAAGTGCTGAGTGTATGCAGATGGCAGAGTAAAAGGACTAAAGCAGGAATGAGGCCTATTGAATATTAGTGAGAGAACTGAGCTTAAAAACGCCTCAGACTGTTAAGAAACTGACACATTAAAATTGTGTTAGGAATTGCTACTAAAATATAAAATCCTTAAGCATCTACTTTTATTTAAAATGCTTAAAAGAGGTCTAAAAGTAATTCTAAAAATGTTTCTAACCATTTTTCTAAGCACATGAAGATATATTGCAGTGGCAAAAGCAGCTGTATTGTCTGGTTTCTTTACTTTAGTACTGCTTGGAAGATTCCCTAGAACTTCTTTTTTTCTGTTATTATTTCTATCAGAGCTACTTCACAGGCACGTGCTGTGGAACCGTTACCTGCCGCAGGATCTCTACATGGTGATTCGTGGGGAATTACCAAGTAATTATTTAATAAGCATAGGAAAAAACCCCAGTAATTGCAAGTGAGAGCTCACAGCATTAACTTTCTATTGCAGAGACCAATTCCTCAGGCAATCTAAACACAGCCTAAGCATCACTTGGCTACTGTACTGCGATGGCTAGCAGGAGGAAACAAGCCTGAATGCAGAGAGCTTGTGGATCCACCGCGTTCTTCCACCAAGTCAGAAAGTATAGTCAGTTTGCAGAAAAAACCCCAAACATACAAACTCTCTCATTTCAGGTCCTTGTTACCCCACCTCCGTGCTTGCAAGGACTCTACACCACAATAGTTCTTTTTTTAAGCATTAAAATATGCATTAATTCTTACCTGTACTGTTCAGTTCCACAAGAGAACAGAAATCCCATTCATTCATTGTCCCGATTATGACAAGAACGATTTTGAAACCGTCATTTTGGGCAATTCTCTCACGATCCTGAGCAAACAGTTGTAGTTCTGTTATGGCATGAAATAGCACCCGTGCCCGCTCCTTACTGAACATTTCACGTGCTCTCAGCTCTTCTGCCACCACCCGAGGACTTCGCTAGAAGATAACACTTATGGCAGTAGGCTATGGCCTCACACATCTCGTCCCTTCCTGTTAGTAACTGTTACAACAGCATCAATAACTGGCAGGAAAATACATCATGAAATGACAGGATAGTCTGTCAGATAATGAATCTGCCTCCTGGAAGGGGCTAGGAGAGAGACATACCCCTACAAAAATTTATTGTGTTTAAAGCTAAGAATGCTTCAAAGAGTCCTTGTATTTTCTTCTACGAGGAACTTCAAGTGGATCGATACGTATCAGACGTTTTCCTCACCCCTGATTACATGAAAACAGTAATTTTTTCCAGGTCTCTGTTAAGCAATTGCCACGTTTTCATCCCCGAGCAGGTAACTGTCCATTTGCGCATGCTGACCGCTTGTATCGTTTCACACCCCGTAGAAACATGCTGATAAAAACCATCCAGATGACGTGACCACAAATCACCCCAGTATGAATTAAGGCAGGCCCATTTGTGTCACTCTCAGGTGCTGCTTTAATCACGACTGCTGCTATGGTAAGGCAGAACAAGCAGGCTGTCACCCGAAGATAGAAAGCTACCCCTGGGAATGTGAAGACAACGCTGTTGTGTGTGGTGAGTGAACAGTTCTAAGCAGGGCTTTGTTTCTTTGGTTGGTTTGGGTTTTTTTTGTTTTGTTTTTTTTTTATTTTTTACCTCTATCATTGCCTCATTGACTTCACAGAAAAATATTTTCTTAATTAAATGTAAAATTCATACTTTACTATCCTTCCTTCTGTGAGCTTTTTGCCAGGGTACATTGTGCCTCCAACTGAATGCAGTTTCTTCATCTTAATCCCCCCTACAGGCATACACGAGCAAACAAGTTCTGATTTACAGGCTCCTGTTACCCTTTCAGAAAGCACTACCAAACCCCCCCTCTTCTTACTTGTCCTTTACAGATGTTGAGGAACCCACATTATGCTACTTTCTGCAGGTCTCCACCTGGAAAGCAGCTACAAACAGGAGGCGAGGCAATTACAACTGCTTAAAAAGGATCCTTTTTATACTTAGCAGAAAATATTTCACCCCATTTGTAAGCTTATGACGGACAAGTTTTGGGCATGCTTGCCCCTGACTGGCTGCAGAGACCCACTGCTAATGGCTGCAGTTGAAGAATGAATTCACCATTACAATTTCAGACACTGAGGACATAAAGTATTTGATGGGTAGTGTGTTTATTTATGGAAGTGACACGTCCAAAGCCATAAAATATTGATCTGAAAGTATTTACATAATTATTGTAACGGCCAAGTTCCAGTCCACCTCTATTTGGCTGTAAGGGTTAAGAACACTTCCATTTCATAGCAGGATTTGAGTTCATTCTCACAGCTGAGCACTTGTTCTGCTCTTAGACAAATCTCAAGCAGGGATCTGGCTAACCTTTCGGAATGTTAAATACTCAGCCAAAATACAATCAAGGATTCAATTCAACAGTTGCAGAGAGAAAAACCACACATTTCTGGGTTGGTACAATAAAACCAAAATATATTGCTGTAGAAGAAAATGGCATGAACATTTATTCTTGGCATGAACAAGAAATCTGTTGTAACAACCCTACAATTATAAAACAAGTGTGGCCAGACATGGATTTTATCACATTTAAACACACTTTACTGAAGTTCTTATTCAGTGCCTCAATAAAAACCAGGTGGGTAATTTAAGCCAAGCATGGAACAAGTTTGCATCCCATATTTCACATATGTAGTTTTAATGCTACATCCTTCAGTGGATTCAAATGTATGTGAAATGGAAAATATCTTCCCAAACTCAAGTTTCACTGGAGCAATAGGGTGGACAGGGAGGGTCGGAGACCACTTTCTAAAGAGGAATCAGTTATCGGAGTTCCTTTATTAAAGAGGTGAAGAAAAGCACGTCAGTCTTTATCTAATTGCTCTCTTTTCACCTGCCAAGATAGTTCACTGATTATAAATTGTTGCCAGACCAAACTGTGCTCTTGTATCCCTGGGGCCAAGATGTCCCAGGGTGGAGCTCTAGAGAACAGAAAAGAACTGGAAGTCTTACGAAAGCTCAGTACAGTTCCTATCATGTTTGAGGTGTAAGAGTCATTTCTATGGCAAATAGGGAGCGTGAGGTAGAAAATCTTGGTATTCCATTTGGTATTTTTAATTATTTCAGACTAATATCAAACTTACTGTGTTTTCTTTCAGAAGCACTAGAGGACAAATGCCAAAAAATGGCATGCGAATGTGACCGTGAAGCTGCCAAGTGTTTTTCTAAAGCTCCCTATCACACAAAATACCTTTTGTGGCCAGATTTTATGTGTGGTGAGATTCAACCTTTGTGCAGGTATTAGATATACAACAGCAGTCTTAATTAAATCTCTGTATTTAAATCTAAAATGATTTTGGTTCTGGTCACAACAGTGACCCCACATTATTTTCTCCTGTCTTGATCTTCCTTCCTGCCACCTCAGCCCCTCCGCCCTACAAGGACTGAAGTCAGCATTTACAGTCTATCTACCATCTACAGTATCCAGCCTAAAAGCAAGTTCATTAGTTCTGTGTAAGCTTTTATTGACTGAATAAGCTTAAGGAGCTTAATTTTGTTTTGTAATTTTGTTGTATTCAGATTCACAGACTTTTCAGGCTTGTAACATCATTCATGGCAAGCTTTTCATCCCCCCTCCACTGGCTATGAGAAACAAATTGAACTTTTCCCCTAGCATTTACCTTAATGTTTGTTAATTTTGACCTGACTGGAAGATATGCACAAAGTGACAGTGTCAAGACAAAAAGTCCTCTCATATTAAAGATTTATTATGAAGCCTAATTTAACTTTTGTATCTCATTTGCCTTATATTATGTGCTTTTTAATACAGGTAGGACTAATTTTTTTTTTCCTAGTATTTACTTTTCAATTACAGTTTTCTAAGATGCTGTTCATTTGATACAGCTGAAGCTCCTTACCCTAGGTACACCTTCATCTTCCTGTAGCCACAGGGAGAAGTTATACCCTTAAAACTTCAGAGCCAGATTTAGAAGTGGAAATGCAAACCATCGCCAAGACAGATACGTAAAAACACTGGGACCAACTGCCTTTCTCAAAGGTGTCTGAACTTGAACAGAAT
Organism: Megaceryle maxima; assembly: GCA_024605025.1. Taxonomy (NCBI): domain Eukaryota; kingdom Metazoa; phylum Chordata; class Aves; order Coraciiformes; family Cerylidae; genus Megaceryle; species Megaceryle maxima. Next base: position 19,120 of record JANHGN010018007.1, read on the forward strand.
GAGCCTGCAAAGTTCAGAATTATATATACACCTCAAAGATGTAGAGATGGTTTTAGTTTGGGTCACTTCATAGTTTTTTGAAGCCTTTTAGACAGAGAAATCAGTAACACAGACTGCTGAATAGTACATTTGCCCTAACTGCCAATTTTAACAGTTTAAGTGCCTGGAGTGTTTTGTATCTTCTTTCACACACCTCAACTGACTTAAAGATGCAGTGCTATAAAAAAGTTTGCACAAGTCACAGTTAATGACAAATACTTCAATACAAAACAAAACCAAACACACATGCACACACAGAAAAAAAAACAAACCCCAAACCAAACCACTGAAAAAAACCCCCAAAAACCCCAAAGAGATCTTTAGGAAGGATAAAGATTTCAAAAGGAGATCTTTAATATTTAAAAATATTTACATGCAATTGAAATTTATATTAATGATACAAATGAAAGAATGTCCAAACCAAACCAATGTAGAATGCAAGGGGCAAAGATTTTGAAGAACCTAAATTTTGTTTCAGTCTCAACCCATGCATCAGCAAATGGCAATCCTTGTTACACAAAATAATTTGCTCACCAATCTAGATACACACATTATATTGCAGTAAGATGTAATTATAGCATCAGGTCACTTTTGCAAAACAGTCCTTTCTAAAAGATAACCCTGAATTTAAGAATTAGTGACTGAACTCAAAAGGAGAGCATCAAAGAAGCTACTGATGAGGTCTAACTGATCTGAACAGAAAATTTTGAATGGCAATCACCACATTTGCCAAAAGAGAAGAAAACTCGAGCAGTCTTTGTCTTCAAAAATGGGGATTTTAGAACAAACTCTTCTGTGAGACTATGTATTTGACAGTCAAAACTTCATACGTAAAGCAGACTGAAAACACTGAAGTACTTTCAGTATCAAGCCTATCCAGGAAGAGCTTTCCTTTGGCAAACTTAAGTTGAGGAAGACACTGCTGGTATGAAATGCTAAGTGAAAAAAAAAAAGGAAATTAAAAAAAAATCACTGTAGCTGTTCAGAAGACACTGATTTTAAGGCAGGCTTGAAAATAACGTTCAAGACACAATAGAAAACTTTGATCAAAAGTAATGTGACATGACAGTTTAAGTTTAACATGGCTAAATCAGGAATGTGATTTTATTTTTTTCCCCAATAGAAAATTCTGTTCAGATAATAAAGCCTATCCTCAGATTTGGAACCAGCTTGTTTAAGAGTAACTTACCTTAAGGCTTTTTTGCATGTTTAAATTAACATAATCCACCACTTTCACTGTCACATATACAAAGGAAAAACAAAGCTGATTTCAGATGTCCTTAGAAGCTAAACAGCTCAAAAGTTCCACTGCCAGTCACTGCACTTGAGTCTCTAGACGCCTTACTTCTTTAACCACAAGATCAATGTTTATAATTGGGTTGAAGTACAAGGCCCAGTAAAACAAACAATTGCAGACAAACTGAGGAATAAAAGGCCAAAAAACAGCAACAAAAAGACCCTGGGTTGAGACTTTCCAGAAGTGTCTCCACATTCTGTGAGGAATAGTCCTGTGAAAGAGGAAAGGAAGAGGTTTAGAGGAACTATGCATTTTGGTTTTACCCCTTCTAACAAAAGCCAGGATGTGCTGCAGCCTCAATTAGCCCTGACTCGGGAACCTGGAAGCCACCACTTTTCTCTCCAGAAAACCTATCTTAAAATAGAGACTTTATATGATAAATCATTAAGCCAATTTATTCAGACCACAAAGCACAGCAAGTAGTCAAATTCCAGATTGGTCATAGATTATCTCCATGTTCCCTGTTCTCTTTTGAACACATTCTGCCCTCTAGCTGCTGCCAGAGAAAGTGAAAACCCAGTACACACCAACTATAAAGATCACAGCCATTAGGAGGTAATGTTACTACGCTTGCAGTAAGGCTAAAGCAGTAACTGGAAACAGCAATTCTGATCACTTACCAGAAACAACATCAGTTTAACTAAACTTATTTATGATCCCGAGGACTTATCCTTTAAGAACCATACTGCAAGCATATCACGACAAAATTCTTCGGAGTTAGCTCCTGGCTGACAACTAATACCAGTTACCATAACAGGCAACCCTCAAGGTAAGAGTTACTATCTCCCTAATGGTTAAGAACACGTTTGTTATCATTACTGCATTTGCTACATCTTATCAGCAAAACTGGCTGTAAGAAACTCTTCCCAGTACTCACAGAAATAAAAATATTTAAGAGTGAGCACTGGTATATGTGTGGATTCAGATTCACATGTTCTTATTAACCCCAGAGTTACGGTCAGACGCTGTCATTTCAGTGAGCAACTGTGAAACCTTAAGACTCTTACTTTCTATTTATAAGTCCATGTACTTCCTACCCTCTTCAGCAAGCTCAGGAGGACTTACTTCAATTCTCTTCTTGACCAGAGCCTCCAAAAGGAAAATAATTCCAGAACAGAGAGCAACATGGCATTTACAATTATAAATCTTGATGTCCAATAGTGCACATCGAGCCAATCCCAAGCAAATTCTGCTATCAACTGGTATGGCAAAACCAAGTATTTTACAATGAATTCTCTCCACTGTTTCCAAGAAGGATCTTTAAGGTCCTGAAAATTAGGATAAAAAGGCTGTTCATCAACTTCCTATTAAAAAAACCAACCAAACAAAAAGACATAATAATTGCTTATTTCCACTGCTCTTTTGTTGAAAAACTATTTTTTTATACATTGAAAGTAGTAATTAATCTTTATTATACTTTCTAGTAGATAATACTATAACCCAGTAATTTCCATTGGATTAGCATAAAACATCACAGATAGACAGACCTTACAATGCTAAAGTGTTAAAAATACAGCTGTTCTGAATGAACAGCCCTTCTGTAGTCCTGTGAACCTTCAAAAAAATCAGTTTCACTTAAATCAGCCTTTTTTAAGGTAATGGTCACAACACTGGTGATGATTGCATACAGTAAAATCAAGCAAACACTTGCTTTACAGGACTTAGGGGTTTTTTCAATGTTGTAAAGACACGAATGGTGAATAATCATGTGTTTTTATGCTGCTAGTCTTAAAATGCTTGTAACTAAAGCTAGTAGCACATTCAATGTTTTTAACACTTACTAGTAGTTTTGTGACACTATCTTCATACTTGTCTTCTTGTGTAGGGCAAATTGTGTGGATGAAAGGTAGGAAAGCTTCTGCGTAGTCAAAAAAGTATAGGTACAACATACTGAGTCTTGGAGAACTCTTCAGTGCATACAGAAGAAAGAGTGATTTTCCTGGATTTACTGCCTGAAAGGTATTAAATTATCAAGTTTCAAACTATGAAAAAATAAAGTGAGACAGACACGACAGTGTAGAATTTTCTGACAATCATGCTTCAAAGAATCATTTTTCAAATACAATTCATAAAACTGAGCAGTTTTTGCCAGGGTAATTCTACTACCTTAACATTCCTCCTAACTTTAAGAGATTTTTCTTTTAAAGATACTGTTTTAAAAATACTTAATATGCATGACAGACTTCATGTAAAATTTACCTTATATTCCCAAAGATTTTGTGGTGGTTTAACGCCTAAAGTCTTCACACATTCCAGTTCCGCCACGATAGCCTTTCGATGGTTACTGTTCTCTATGCTGTAAGGCTCTTTTGTGAAATCTTCCTCTGTCAGGGTTAGAAGGAGTCTACAAAAGCAGAAGAATTGAGAAGGTAAAACAGTGTCTCTACACCAAAAACATATGGCTAACAAAGTAGCAATTACATACTGAAACGATAAGCTACTGATAGAAGGTATCACCTTTTGGATTACATTCCATATCAAGTGTTCTGAATCAACTGCATCTCAGAGCCTGGGTTTTAAATATCCTTCAAGTTTTCTCTTGCCTGCTTTCAGCATGCAAATTTATCAGCTTGTTGGCTATTATTGAACACAGTTCTTCAGTACTTCACAGATCTAGTCTGGTCTCCTGAAATCAAACCTAGAGCTCTTGGGTGGAATACAACAATGCATACAGCATATGAATATTTTCACAAGAAAGAGAAGGTGGGAGGGGTGGATAATGCATTAGTAGAATTTCACTTTCAGCATCATTTCAGTCTGCATTGTCAGCATTTAAGAAAGTTCTTAGAAAATTTTCAGTTAGCTTGCTTAGCACCTGCTACAAATGTTTTCAACTACAAGGGTTAAAACTTCCCCTGAATTTTACTCCGATACATCAACAGCATATTCCCACAGTCTGTGGAACAAAGTGTGGCCATTTCACAATACGCCGTCCCTAACGCCAATCAAACGATAGCTACTCTTGACAATTAGGCCTCTCACCTTCCGTTCACCTTCTCCAGTAAAAATCTCTCTCTATAATGTGAAGTCCATGGGCCTAGCTGCTCTAGCCAAAGTATCACTTCCTCAGCAGTCCATTTAGCAACAGGTTTGTGGACAAGAAGATCTTCTTCAAATTCTCTGCTACTCCAGTGATATCCAAGTAGAAGTACCTATAGAGAGATTTAAAACAAAACAAAACAGGGGGGGAGGGAAACCCCCACAAAATAGATTCTTTACCTGCAAAGCAAATATATTAATGATACAAATAAACACACATTAAGGGGCTTGGCATTCTATGGACCCTAGAATATTCAGGTTATAAGAAAGTATCTTGAAGTTTTACCCAATTTGTCTAATTTCTGTTTGCTTTATATTGCAATTGTAGTTCCTGGTGGACAACTCTGAATGCTACCTTATTTACTCCACTTTGTCTCTTTTGTGTTGACAGTCTTTTTTTATGTGTATGTAATTTAAGTATATTTGATTGCATGCTTAATTAAGTAAATATGGAAAACCAACCAGACAAAACTTACTGCTACACAAGTTAAAGCTGTCAGAACGCCTGAGAAAAACCCTCCTCCTCGAGGATTTACTCTTCCCGTGTTCGGAACTGTAGGGATCTGGTCATTCCCATATTTTTGGAAGGTTGCTAAGCTGTGTGCTACATCACTGTTTTGCTGAATATCTTCTTTTCTTTGTTCAATGGCATCAGAAAATAGCTTTTCAATAACATCCCTAATGGGAAAAATACTTGTCACTGTATTATAACCACTGAGATTTAACATTCAGAAAAGGGACTGATTTTTGGATGTTTGTTTTCCAGCCTCTATTAAAGACTGAAGTCTTTGAAAGAAAGAAAACATTAGTTATTGAGACTTAGCAAGTTAAACTTATGAGTTACTTCCAAGCAACATTTTCCATAGCTTCTAAAGATAGAGGAAGTTAAAATATCACATTAAAAAGTCCTTATTTCTTATATAAAACTAGACTTGTGTGCACTACTGCAAGCCTCGGTTATTCAGAAATGCTAAGCAAAAGACAACATAAAAGCCTACCATCAATCCTACTATCTATTCATTATAAAATTATTAACCTAAGATAAAGTATTATGAACACAAGAACTTATGGATAATTCGAGTCAGCAAATTGCTATTGTGCTCTGCGATAAGATCACGTTTCTTCCCATAAATAATTTCCTCCAACAGAAATAATTGCACAACTATCAAAGATCATTCTAAGTTAGAATAATAAGGAAACAACCAGCTGTATTAAAAGATGCAAGTGTCCCAATACTAGAAGGACACCTCCTCTCTGTCCCCAATAAATTCAGAAGGGGGAGGAAAACAAAACCAAACCAAGCCAAACAAACAAAAAACCCCAAAACAAACAAACAAACAAAATCCAAAACAAAGGCAACCAACCCAAGTTCCATGCAGAAAAGTCTGCTTGAACACTTCAGTACAGTACAAGCTCAGAATATGAATGACTTTGGGGTTTAAATATCCTTGTGACAGTTCAGGTTACAAACTATGAAAAACTGCAGCAAAGTCAATAAACTAGGCAACTGATTTTGTTGGTATTAGGAATCTAAAATGACACAGTTACACCCACCTGAGAAGGATATTGACTTTGGGGAATCCTTCCCATTTTTCTCTGCATTCAGGACATTCGTTCTTCTTGGACGATACCCACCACAAGGCCAGACAATGTCTACAGAAACTGTGTCCACAGTTCAGGGTGGTGGGATTGACCAGAATGTCGTAACAACAGTGGCAAAGGAACTCACTAACTGATATCTGCTGACTGATCTCAGGGGTAGCAGGTGTTTCAACTTCTGCCCTCTCCACTTCACCTTCTGTAGTCTCATCTTCCTCCATTTTCTTATATGCCTTATGCAAGCAGAAAAGTCTCTTGGATCTTCAGAGGAGGTAAGGCATTACTTCTGAAAAGCAACAAGATTAACCTCATTAAGAGGAAAGTTATTAAAGTACTTTAGAATTGCAAGCACTGTAATTTGTCATTTAATACTTTGGTCTCTCGTGGTTTGAAACTTTTAATCTAACTTAGCTCTCCCCAAAACGAAACAGCTTTTACTTTTTCAACAACATATTCATTGCAAACTACAATCAAAACCAGATTCTAGAAGTAAACCGTCTCCCTATATTTTTCTCTTCCTGTATTACATAACATGTGAAAGTGAAACAAAAAAAACTCCCTAACTATGATCAGATGACTTTTGACAGTATCTTTAATTAAGGTTTTAGTAAAAGACACCAAGCAAAAAGAATAGCATTTGAAAATACATCAGAGAATACAAAAATAAAACAGCAGTATAGCATAATGATTTAATTTACTCCCTCATTGTTCTTTCCAAGAATATGGAATAAAACATTACCAACAGAGGGCAAAGCTAGACATTGGTGGGCGATGGTAAAAATAAATAAATAAATAAATAAATAGTCAATCCACAGTCATATGCTTCAGAATTAAAAGGAATTGATCTGCTTGCCTTTCGATGAAGGACTGAGCTGCCTATTTACTAGCAATTACTCTTTGCTAGTACTACAGAAAATGCACAAGTGAGAAGAGTTTAAGACTGTTTCAAGCTTATGAAAAATATAAGTCTATTTGCCTAATATTCTTACTACATTCTCTCATGTGGCTGTGCCCAGTTTCTTAAGAAAACCACAGCTCCGGATCACTTACCAGTTGCATATTAGAAGCTATCAAAAACTCGGTAACTTTCGTCTCGGGCACTACCAAACCAAAATACAAGGACACTACTCTCCCTGACACGGCTCCTGCATACTACTAAGTTACCATCTTTCCATCCAGATCAAGCTCAAAGAGTCAAACGTGCAAGCTGATAAAGGACAAAAATAAATCGGCAAACAAAACAAAAATAAAATAGAAGAAGTACAGAAATACAAATCAATAGCGCAACTAGGATCCTCGGACAGCTTACAAACATCTCTTCCCAGCAAAGATTCATGGCTTTCGAAAAGACAAACCTGAAAGATCACTCACAAGAGAAAGAAAAACGAGGTTTTACACCCAAGAACATTCTTGTAGTTTTCCTGGAAGGGAGGCAACAGGATTTCTGTGGGTGCAAAAGTATTTCACCGCTCGGTCTCTGCACCTGGTAAGAGAAGGGTCAGAAGTAGAAAAGCTTCGTAGCTCCTCTCCTGCCGCCTCTTTCCAACTTCAGCTTGCTTCCTCCCCTCTGCTGCTAGCAGAGCCGCGGCCCCGATGGCTCGGGCCTGCAGCGGCGGGACCGCCCTTCCCTCTCGCCAGGCCCCGCCGCGGAGGCGCCACCCGCCCACGCCTTCGCGCGCTCCAGCAGCAGAAGGCAGCCGGCGAAACCGCACCGCTCGGGCAGCCCCCGCCGGCCCAGACCCCGGCCCCACTCACCCGCTGGCCGCCGCGGTCCCAGAGCGCAGCCGCCTCCCGCCGCCGCTTCCGCAGAGCCGCCCGGCCGGGATCGGGAGGGTGGCGCAGCTCCCGCTGCTCTGCCCCGCGCCCGGCGCCTCACGGGAAACGCGGGTGAGCGGCGTCTCGGCCCGCAGCGCTCGGCTCCGAGCGGCCTCCCTCGCCCTCCCCGGCGCTGCGGTAGGAAGACCGCGCTCCGGGTCGTGCGACGACCTCCAACAGGTGAGGAAGACTCTGTGTTAAGTGCAACCGCCACAGGCTCCTCAAGCTGAGCAGCACCAGCAGCGGGTTTATCGACACGGCCCATGTAAGCGGAGCCCATTTCTTCTTTATCCTCAAGAGTTGCATTTCGAAGCTTTTAAAACCACCAGACAGGAACACTACTGCATTCACATTTTTCTTAATACACTCACTTCCACATTCCTGAGAACTGAGCTCCGTTTGCTCAACGTATGTCTACGCGCCCAGGTAATCCTCCGCCACAGAAACTTTGTTAAAGGTTTCTTTACAAGTTACGATCGAGAGGCCTGACCTCATGTACATTAGGCCTTTAGATGTGATGAGAAGGTCCAGAGAAGGATGTCTTTACAAATGAAGATGCTCCAATGCAAAAAGGAGATAACCTTGCTGGCCCAAGTGGCATGTTATCATCAAAGAAAATCAGTTAGGACTGGGAATGTCACTAAAGGTTGACTGAAACCAGTTGAGACCCCAGAATTTAAAGGATTTGTAAACTTTTGAACTTTTAAGAAAGAGTGCACAGGCTTAATAGACTTTTACACATTAACTCCTCCTAGGGGAGGCAGAAGGTGGAGTTAATGAAAGATATGGTGCATGCTGTAGGGGGGTGCACGTGTCAAGGGGGGATATGTAGTAGGCGGATCGGGAACTCTGTGCCTTCCTAGTACCTTAGCCGATGGGGAAAGGAAGAGGGTCGTCTGAGGCTGGGAAACTAGGAGAAAAGGGGGGCTGCACCCTCCAGCAGTCTGAGAGACGCCACTGGGACATGCCCAGCAGACTCTCCCGTTATTTGAGGAGAGTCTTTTTGCAGGACTCCTCTGTCTCCTGTTGAACACGGACCTCTAGTGACGTGATTTTCCAAGCAGACACGAGTTCGACCGCAGTGCCGTGCGTGCTGCACCGGGTTGGTTCACACAGAGGCTACTTTTACCAGACGAGAGTATCTACATATACACAATTATTTATATCAGCCTCTGTTCCCTTGCTGCATTTCTTTTTGACTGGAGTCCAAAGAAAACAGCGATTTATCAAAGTATTCATGAGGTGTATTTTTCCACTGTGCAACACTGATACTTTCCTAAAGATTTTGTTCCTGTGTCCATTTGATACAAGCTACAAGTCCAGTTCAAATGACACTTGATTTCCCAAAAGTAAATAATTACCTTTTTGTTTATGCCAGCCTATTTCAATAAAGAAAATAATAGTCTCTCATTGTTTTCTCTCCCCTGTTATCCAGATTTCTCTGGAGGACAATTATTCCTGTGCTGACACATACCTAGCTCTGGCTTTGTTTGCTTTAGAACTACCCTAATCAGATTTCTTATGGGACAGAAAAACGTGGCTGAAAAGTTCAACTCTTTAAGCAGCAATCCAACGTTTGTGTTTCTGTTTGTTTTACTGAACAGTTATTGCTTCCTTACTCGAACATAGAGTTCTCTTAGCAAGACTACAGCATTACTGGCTCAGATTGGTTTGTGATGGAACGGTCACAAATTACTTCTTTAAAGTAACACATTAAAGGTACTAGACAAATTTCCTATCAACGTGGAATAAGCATGCATTTATGCTCAAGTGTACATGCCATTTCAAGATTTATTTTTTTTTTTAAACACAAAATTCTAGCTATAACAGTTCAGGGATCATAGGAATGATTATGGATTCCAGAACAGTTTTCAGCTTTAGTCAAATACAAATGAAAACTCCACTAGCAGCACAGACAAGCAGGTAATTCCATACAAGCCAGGTTCCAAGGCTTATTTTATTAAAAGATCTACCAAACAGCTCATACTTAAGTTTAATTAAATATTTGAAGTCCCAAACAGCTGATCTTTAAATTACTCTTGCATGGAAGTATTAAACCTCTTCTAGATTAAATTAATCTAGATCTACCTTAGTATATGAGGTGAAAATGTGGTGCAGAATCTCGAGGCCTCGTTCTAGAATCTAGGTTTTTACTACTCCTCATGTGTGTTCTCACTTAGCTTTGATACCAGTGACTTAACACAATACTAGATTCATTCAATTGAATGGATGTATTTCTTTTTCCCTACGGTTAAAGAACAGCACTGAACAGGATGCCAGGGACTTAAGTCAATCCTCATTGAGGACAGACTAAAACTGAGCTAACATTGTGTTGGGGCAAGATGTTACACTTTAATCAGAAGAACTAACACGTAGTATGGTTTGACAAGGACATCCTGGAACACCTAGGCCTTGAGGAGGACTATTCCATTGTCTATTGCCAAGCTGTCAGGAGAGCTTAAGGCCTGTGTATCCTTAGCTGAGCTACCTTCACTGTAATACTAAACATCAAGCCAAGTTGAGAAGCCTCTTGCCCTTCCCCTGAGCATGCACAGGAATGGCAGTGTGGAGTCAGCAGCATGGAAATCACTGATCAGTCACCGTAACAAGGGTGGGTTTGGTAAATTGCTAATGCTGCTAATTTTGTGTATAAATGTAGAGTGGATTGTTTTGTGGGGTGCATGTTAGGAGGAGAGATCCCTGTGCACCCAGTGCTGTAATAAACCCATGTCAGCTTTCTAAACTATCATTTGGTTTGGAGAGTTTTCTTAGTTAGGATTTTTGGTGACAGCTTCACGTTAAATGTTCGGTGATGTAACAGAACATACCAGAGGGGGTTTCTGATACAGTCTGCACTGCAGACTTACTCGATGTTGTGAAAATGAAGCTTTTTTGTTCTAGTTCACAAAACTTTCATGTATAAAAAAAGCAATGTAGTCTTTTAACTAGCTGTTTGTGCTACTCTCTCCCAAGAGTACCCAGTGATTTGAAAAGTGGCCAACCATTTCTGGTGTCATTTAAAAAGTGAGAGATTTGAAGCACTCTGATTACAAGCTACATATTCATGAGTGCAGTTGTTTTCATAAATACATACAAGAGAACCAAGCAGCTACTTAACGAGGCAAATACCATTTTCTGCAACCAAACAAAAATTGTGATGAAACATTTTTTGACATATACAATTGCAAGCAGAAAACTAATTAAGGAAAGCCACACAATAATGGGGATTAAAACTTGAATCAATATTATGAGAGTCCTAAATTCTTCTTAGCATGTAATAGCCTTTCCTTTTTATTGCAGTATAATAGATACAGGAAGACAGTAAAGAAGTGACTATTCCTAAAGAGGAACAAAGCCATCCAATGAGGCACGTGGCCTGTCAGCTGCACCAGCAAAAATGAGATTTTCTTCCAAAACAGATCTTCTCACAAAGCAAAAGGAAGGCAAAGTCCTTCCATTAATTTAAGCTCTAGTTGTACAGTTTGGGACACTAGTAATGACAGTGGGAAATGCAGTGTTAAAAAAACCCAACCAACTCAGAGGTAAACCTGAGGGGATTGTTTGTACATTAGACTTTCAAAGAATAAAGATGTTTACTAGCAAATGGTAGTTCTGAACTACTATCAGCTAGGCAGAAACTGTCCTAATTCAGCAGAGTACTTGGCTGTTATGGTAAAAAATTACTTCATATCCTATTTGCAGGGCACATTTCCAACATGGCACCAGAAAGAAATCTGTTTCTTTCTGCTCTGGCATACAATACTATATGCAAGCTAAACGGTATTATCTCATAGTGTAGATCACTGCACAAAATAAGTATCTTCAGAGCCATCAGCACCAGAGCAGTGCTAACTATCATTGCACTGGTTTAGTCCTGCTATTCAACTTCTTTATGCTTTTTCTCCATACGGGTTAAAAAAAAAACTTTTTTTTTTTTAATAACCAGAACAAAAATCAAAAAAGATTGACTAATGTGTTTCAAGTTTTGCTTCTAAACGTCCATGTTGAAGTAGAAAATGTTTAAGCTGTAATACATAAATTCCTATTAAGTAACTGCACTTCATTACAGTATCTCACGTTTCTACTTGCAGTTTAGCTTTATTTTGTAAGTAAACACAACAGAGAGTTCCTGGATTTACCAGCTACTTGGGGAAAAATGTCAGGTTTCTAAAACGGCTATCAAGCACTTCAACGTGCTCATGACAGCTTTACCTAGAAACTGCAGAAATGTTTCTTAAAACAGTAAGAGGAATAAGAGGAAGATTTTAGGCTTCAGCAAATTTATGGCAAACCAGAAACATCTCTACTGTTATTTGAACTAAATTCTTACGGAGCACCATTTACTCACAGAGATGATTTGCTGGAAGTACATGTACAATAAATTATATACTGAAAAGGCAAACAATATTGAAGAATCCTTGAAAGCACACTCTGCTAAATTCTCTATGTTCTAATCGATGCAGAAATTATCTCCCCATTTTTGGAGAATTTTCCATTTGTTTTCATTCTGGTGGCATTCTGGAAAAGGTTCTTCTGCTGGGTGTGCTCTGAAGCTGTAGCAGGTACGCTAAGCTCTGCATACTGTCCTTGCCCGCAACTGCTTTCTGCTCTTGTGCAGCACCACCTCTGCAAAGGAGTTGTTCCTTCCACGGCACAGGTGCGAAGGCACCTTGCTGGGCGTTGAGCTGTATTTATGGTTATTCCACAATAATGTGTCAAAGTGATGGTTTATCATTTTAACAGGAAGGCAAACCCTTCTTCCGTAACACGTCAAGCCTACCAGTTCGCCTGGTCTTTCATGATTCAAGGCATAATCACCAGTAGCTCTCCACTATCCCTCTGGCAAGCTTTTCCCTCAGCAAATTCTCGTCCCTTCTTTCTTGCTGGTGCTAGTTATGCCTTTCCCGTCTGAAGGGCCACGATCGAGTTTTCCAACATCTCCCACATGCTGAAACACCCCAGAGAAAGGCAGCACGAGTCCTTTTCGGAGCGGCTAGCGGGGTCCTCCTCCCCCGCCGTTACACAGAGCGACGGGAAGCTGAGGGGCATTTTGCAGGCCTAACGGTCCGCTGCAGTGGCAGGCCTGCTACTGCTCAGGCGTAGGCGGACAGGCCTCCCCTCCGGCAGCGGTGCCTCCCTCCGCCGCTGCCGCAGCCTGCCAGGGCAGACCCGGGACCGTACGCAGGCACCAGCAGCCGACACAGCGAGAGACGCGGTCCCGCCTGCTGCGCGGCACCGCCCCGCGGGAAAATGGCGGCCGCCCCGCCCGCCGCCTCCGGCCGCTCACGTGGGCGCTCACGTGCGGCGGGACAGTGAGGGGCGGTTTCCGGAAGCGCTTGGCGGAGGCTGCGGGTGGTGCCGGGCCGGGCCGGGCCCATCGGCGGGCGGGCTGGTGCGGCGGGGAGGGATGGAGGTGATCAGAAGCAGTGAGTGACTGGCCGGCTCTGCGCCCCGTGTTCGGGTCGCGCCTCGCGGCCGCGGCGGGAGGCTCCGAGCGGGCGGTGCAGGGGACGTCCCGGTGTCCCAATCCCCCTCCCCAGGCTGGCGGCGGGGTCCGGCCTCAGCATCTCCTTCACGGGAGACGGGGGTCCCCGCTCCTCCCCTCACTCGTGAGAGACAGTCCTGAGAGGGGAGAAGCGGCGGGCGGGCCTCGGCCCGCGCCCCGAGGCTGCGGCGGGCGGGCGGGCGGGGGGGCTCCGCAGCCCCGGGCCCACCGGCGCCGAGCTCGCTGGCAGGTACGGGCCCCCTCTGCCAGCCGGAGGAGGGGCAGGCTGCGATAGGAAGTCGTTAGTAGTCTCAGGTGTGTTTTACCCCTTTACCCGCAGATTTTAAGGATAATCTAAAGAAAGTATACGAAGCTGTCGAAGAGTCGGACTTCCTGGCAATTGATGGAGAGTTTTCAGGTAGAGTCACGCCTGCTGGCGGTGTCTGTGCGGGGTCCCAGCTGCCTGAGCTTGCTCGTGTAATGTATCTCGGTGTTGGCTTGAAAAAAGCTGAGTCTACCGCAAAAATGATTAACCCACCATGCTCATGCTGCTTCTACTCTCTCCCTGTGCTCTTGCTTTTAACGTGTTAATTGATTATCAGCTGCAGCTCAGGAAAAAAAAAAATCAAGATTCTGCGTATGTCATGAAAGCAAGATCTTGTGATGAATATGGGAGGCCTTGCAAGCATTCGGCCAGGGAAAGGCAGCAGAAGGAATTTTTATATTGTAAAAGCCATAGGGCCTCTGCATTGGAGAGACACCTTAATTGCTTTAGCTGTGGGATACTGAGTTCAACCAGCCATGAAACATAAATGTGATCAAGATCAGGATTTGTTAGATGTGGTGCTTATGGAAATACGGTTGATTTTATGTATTGCTTAAGGTGACTGAGTTATTCGATAAATCTGTGGACAGTATTCTTCCTGCTTTTAGTTTGATGTTGTGCGTTGTGTTGTAAAGACCCATTAACATTATGTTACTGGTAGATCTTTCGTGTTCTTATTACACAGAGTAGGAACTAGAGCGACAGCTTTTGCAGCAGAGCTTTATTGCTAGACGACTACCATTGAGCTGGGTGGGTTTTACACCAATGTGCATGCTTTTATGTTGTAGAAAATCTTTCTCAACTGAAATAATCTTAACCTGTTCTTTAAGTGAAAACATTTTTTCTTAAATTGCCAGTTGTTGCATTTTCTTTTGCTGTGGATAATTTTGAAAAGCTTGCTCAGAGCAAAATATGTTCTACTTTTTCAGGGATCAGTGATGGGCCTTCTGTTAGTGCATTAACCAATGGCTTTGACACTCCAGAGGAAAGGTACCAGAAACTTAAAAAGGTAAAGTGTTGACCTTGACTGAAATGAAATGCTGGAAAAAGGTTAGAAATCCTCTAGGTCAGAATGGAGACAATATAGGGAACTGTGACAGAGGTCTGTAAAATTGAGTTGCATAGTGTAGATGGGGATTGCTGCTTTGATTGTTTCTACTAACACAAGAATTGGAGTGTGGTGCATTAAACCTGCACAAGTTGTGGTCAGAACAGACAGACGTGGTTCCTTGTGCAGGAGTAGATGTATAGAACTTGTGAAAGGATGTTGAGAATGTTAAAATTTATCAGTTCAAAGGGGGGATGGCTAAGAGAGAAATTCAGTGTCAGAGGAGCTACATCAGGACGAGACTCCTTCCCAAGCTGCCTCCCCCTGCCAGCGTGTACTGTCTCTAAAATAAGCACCAGCTGCCACCACCACCTCTGCAGCACACAATAAAAAGGTGCTGGAGGATGTGGAAAGAGTTTTGAAAAATAGCCAGATGAACACAGCCAGATGAACATGTTGTCTCGTGTGGTGTTGGAGGGTCAAAAGGTCAAAACGGTGGTGTTTTGGGTTTGGTGTTTGGTTTTTTTTGTTGATTTTTTTTTTTTTTTTTTTTTTTTTTTTTCTGTAAGAGAGAGGAATTAGAAAAGAGAAATGTGAAGCATCTCAACATGTCCTGTTTACCTGAAGTGCCCAAGGAGCTGATAAATGCTGTTTACTAATACTCTGTTAAGAGACATTGCAGGATGAGGGAATTACTGGTTAGTGCTCCTACTGAGAAACTAGGATAAAAAAATGGCAAAAACTGATGAGGAGGCTGTAGCTAAAAACAAAACCAAACCCTTTTGGGCAAAAAAACCCAAACCCCAACCCAAACACTAAAGGAAACTATAAAAGTAGAGACCAGTTTCTGAAGAGCATCCAAGAATCTAGAGGGTCATAGAATCATAGAACGGTAGTGGTTGGAAGGGACCTCTGGAGATCACGGGGTCCAACCCCCCTGCCAGAGCAGGGTCACCCAGGGCAGGCCACACAGGAACAGAGCCAGGCAGGTTTTGAAAGACTCTAGAGAAGGAGACTCCACAACCTCTCTGGGCAGCCTGGTCCAGTGCTCTGTCACCCTCACAGTGAAGATGTTTCTCCTCATGTTGAGCAGGAGCTTCCTGTGTTCCAGTTTGTGTCTGCTGCCCCTTGTCCTCTCACAGGACACCACTGAAAAGAGACAGGCCCCTTCTACTTGACATCCACCCTTCAGATATTTGTAAACATTCCTAAGATTCCTTCTCAGTCTTCTCTTTTCCAGGCTAAACAGCTCCAGGTCTCTCAACCTTTCCTCATCAGAGAGATGTTCCAGTCCCTTCATCATCCTCATAGTCTCTGTTGGACTCTCTCAGTATTTCCCTGTCCCTCTTGAACTGGCGACCCCAGAACTGGACACAATACTCCAGATGTGGTCTCACTAGGGCAGAATAGAAGGGGAAGAGAACCTCCCTGAACCTCTGGCTGCACTCTGTGCACCCCAGGATACCATTTGCCTTCCTGGCCACAAGGCCATGTTACTGTCCCGTGGATAACTTACTGTCCCCAGGATTCTGAGGTCCTTCTCCATGGAGCTTCTTTCCAGCATGTCAACCTGTACTGGTGCATGGTGGTGTTCCTCCCCAGGTGTAGGACTCTACACTTGCCCTTGTTGAACTTCATGAGGTTTCCCTTCACCCAGCTCTCCAGCCTGTCCAGATCTCACTGGATGGCAGCACAGCCTTCCAGTGCATCAGCCACTCTGCCCAGTTTTGTATCATCAGCAAACTTAGAGAGGGTGCACTCTGTCCCTTTATCCACATTGCTGCTGAGGCTGTTGAATGCCACATTCTGTTGATCTGGATGAGTACTGGCCTCCGAGAGCTTCAGGGTAGCTGACAGTTCAGGCTCTGTGGGCGCAGTCAGTCTCTGTTCTTTGTAATAGGTCTGGTGCATCACAGGCCAGCCCTGAATTCCCTGTTGTCACCTTCTTAGAACTTAACTTTACCAGCTAATAAATTAACCCGATTATTGATATTTTTGATCTTTATACTCAAAGGTGATCTACCTGGACTTGGGCAGTGTGTTTGACATGACATCCTTGTCTCTCAATTGGAGATACACGGATTTGTTGAATGGGCCGCTTGGTGGATAAGGAACTGGCTGGATGATGCCACTCAGAGACTTGCA
The DNA here is from genome assembly GCA_024605025.1 of Megaceryle maxima. NCBI lineage: Eukaryota > Metazoa > Chordata > Aves > Coraciiformes > Cerylidae > Megaceryle > Megaceryle maxima. The sequence continues at coordinate 35,912 of JANHGN010018007.1, forward strand.
GTCAATGTCTCGGTGTCCAGGTGCAGACCAGGGACAAGTGTTGTTCCTCAGGGATTGGTACCGGGATGGGTGCTGTTTAACGCTTCCGTCAGTGACACGGACAGTGGGGTTGAGGCACCCTCAACAAGTTTGACACCACCACCAAGCTGTGTGGTGCAGTTGACATGCTGGAGGGGAGGGGTGTCCGGAGGGACCTTGACAGGCTCAAGAGGTGTGCTCATGCCAACTGCATGAAGGTTAGCAAGGCCAAGTACATGGGACAGGGCAATCCCAAGCACAAATAGCAGCTGGGCAATGAGAGGATTGGGAGCAGCCCTGAGAAGGACTTTGAGGTGTTGGTGGAAGAGAAACTGAATGTGACCTGGAAATGTGCACTTGCAGTCCATAAAGCAAATCACATTGTGCGCTGCATCAAGAGCAGCATGGCCAACAGGTCAAGGGAGATGATTCTGTTCCTCTGCTCTCGTGACACCCCACCCCTTTCAGCTCTGTGGCCTCTGGTGTAAGAAAGACATGGACCTGTTGGAGTGGCTCCAGAGGGGAGCCACAAAGATTACAGAGGGCTGGAGCACCTCTGCTGTGAGGACTGGCTGAAGGAGTTGGGGTTGCTCAGCCCAGAGAAGAGCACGCTCTGGGGACATGTAGTGGCCTTTCAGTACTTAAAGGGGCCAACAGGAATATGGGGAAGGACTCTTATCAGGGAGAGTAGTGATAGGATGAGGGCTAACAGTTTCAAATGAAAAAGGGTAGATTTAGAATAGATACTAGGAAGAAATCCTTCACTGTGAGGGTGGTAGGGCACTGGAACTGGTTGCCCAGTGAAGTTGTGGATGCCCCATCCCTGGAAGTGTTCAAGACCAGGCTGGATGGGGCTCTGAGCAACCTGCTCTAGTGGGAGGTGACCCTGCCCATGGCAGGGGGGTTGGACTTAGATAATCTTTAAGGACCCTTCCAATGCAAACTATTCTGATTTTAAGAGGACTGATTTTCTATGTCCTGTGGCCACACGTTATTTTTTCCCTGTCATAGAATTGAATAATCTTACGCGTTCTTCCCCAGAGGAATGGGTCTCCCAGGGAGGCCACAGTGCTCGTTTCTTTTCTCATACGCTTGCGGTTGTGTTAAACACCTTTTCCATACGGGTCCAACGATTGTGAAATAGGGGGACACGATGCTGAGTGTGCTAGTACAGCTGTCACGTTATCCACGTGACTTCCAAGAGTAGTAAACCTATTACTGCGTGTATTCAAAAACTCGACACAGTGCCCCTCGCAGCCTGATCCCACGCCATGGGGAATGTAAATGAACATTGAAAAGGAGACCCAACGGCTGCTTTAGATGCAGCATCTCTTATGTGAGCAACAGGTGGAGAGATACGGGACTTCCTCCAGTCCTGTCCATTTACAGACTGGAAGTGCCTACTACAGATCGTCTTTGGGCACTGCTAAGATGATGAAATGGGGATGAAATCTAGTTGAAAAAACTCTGGTGTATTTACTTCCAGAAATCCAACAGAACAAATGTTGGTTGAGAAGATTCAGATTTGCTTAGTTTTGAAATGGAGAGTATTTTTTTTTTTTTATTTATTGTGGACTCACCCCAGTTATATTTAAATGTGTATGAATTTTATTCTCATGCAAAATTTTCCTTATTTTTGCAGCATTCCATGGATTTTTTGCTCTTTCAGTTTGGCCTTTGCACTTTTAAATACGATCACACAGAAGAAAAGTATGTTATTCTCTTATTCCTTGTTTTCTTGATTGAGGATTTTTTAAAGTAATATTGATAAGCTGTATTGACATCCAACTCATCTTTTTAACAGGTATATAACGAAGTCATTTAATTTCTATATTTTTCCAAAACCCTTTAACAGAAGTTCACCAGATGTCAAGTTTGTCTGTCAGGTTAGTAGAAAAAAAAGTTTAAGTTTTTGTTTGGTTAAGGTATACCTGCAGCAAACTCCTCAAAAATATTTCCAGGAGAACTCTACATCAGTGTAGAGGGAGAAGTGGTTAGTTCTTTCTTACAGTTTAAAAGGCTGTTGCACATAAAACACAACTTTCTGCATTTCGTTTTGGTCTTTTTTTGTTGTTGTTTTGTTTTCTTATAAAAGGAATAAGCATCAGTTAAGAGCAATCTCTAAAAATGAGCTTTAAGGGAATATCTTTGACTTCAGTTTTTAAATCTTGTTACACATAACATTGTGTGGTTTCTGGAATTGGAGATAATGTTCCAAACCTGGCAAGATGATTCTCTCTCTCTTTTTTTTTTTTTTCTTTTCATTTCTTTCCCTTCCCCTTTCTTGTCTGACTTCCTGCTTTCTGTCTTTTTCTATTTGATCCTTTATTCCCATCTGCTTATCTCACTTTCACTGATTCCCAGGCTATTGCCAGCATTTTTCTGGTCTCAGATTTGTTCTCCCGAACCACATTTTGCTTTCTTTGGTTTCCTCTCTTCACCCAGGTCCCTCTTTCATCTTTATCCTTTAGTGTATTTATTGTTCCTGTATTTTACAGAGGTTGTAAATAAGTAACAAATACCATAGCCTAAACTCTGTGGCTTCTTTAGGGTCACAAACTTCGTTGCTCTTGACTTTGGACTTTGTATAATCTCTTTAAAAGTGTAAAAATAACTGAATTGATCTTTTATGCGTCAAGTACTCTTGCCAATTATAAAGGTACTTTCTTTTGTTCCAGAGTTCGAGTATAGATTTTTTAGCAAGCCAAGGATTTGATTTTAATAAAGTTTTTCGCAATGGTAAGTTGTTTGTTGTTTTGTTTCTTTTTTCTTGCCTGCAAAATTTATGATATTATAGAATCATTAGGGTTGTAAAGGAGCTCTAGGATCATTGAGTCCAACCTTCAGCTTAATATCTGTCTCCCTATCCACCAGACCACAGCCTCAAGTGCTACATCCACTTGTTTTTTAAACCCCTCCAGGGCTGGTGACTCCACCCCCTCCCTGGGCAGCCTGTTCCAGTGCCCAACCACTCTCTCAGTGAAGAATTTCTTCCTAATATCTAATCTGAACCTCCCCTGATGAAACTTGAGGCCATTTCCTCTCATTTTATCCTTAGTAATTTGGGAGAAGAGACCAACACCAGCTTCTCTCCAGCCTCCTTTTAAGTAGTCGGAGAGAGCATTTTCTTCAAAAGGAAAAATGCAGCCATTTGTGATATCCTCATAACACGTAGGGAATTTCTTAGAGTTATTATCAGATATACAGTTGTGCTGATAGTTGCTCCCCTTCCAACAATTCATGGTATAGATTGTTCAAACTGTTCAGAATAGAATTCCTATTTAGGTAAGTGCTTGGTTGTTTATTTTTGTTTGTTGGCTAAAGTAGCAAGTTATGTAGCTGTGTAATGGACCAGTAGTAATGTTTCAGGAAAGATAGTGGTGTATTGTACTGGATGCTGCTGCAGTCTATTATTGAAGTGATGCAGATAGCAAGGAAGAGGAGTGCTAAATATTTTTGCAGTTGTAATCTACAGCTGTGCAGTCCTCAGCCTCATGCCTTGTGCAGATGAGGCGTATAGCTCTTAAGAGTCCAACGGTACCAGCTAATCTGGAATGTACTGGAATGAAGCCTGGGTAGACACAGGTAGAGTGGGATCTGGAACAGATGACTGAAAGGATAGAAGGATATGTATTGAGCCTTTGGGGGTAGAACACTGGCATGTGCTTGGTTAGTAATGTCTTTGCTAATCATATATCCCTAATTTGCCTCTAATTATGATGAGCTTTTAAGTATCTTTTTGTTTGTTTAGGAATTCCATATTTAAATCAGGAAGAAGAAAGACAGCTAAGGGAACAGTATGATGAAAAACGTTCTCAAGCCAATGGTGCAGGATCTCTGTCATACCTTTCTCCTAATGCCACCAAGTGTCCTGTAACGATTCCTGATGAGCAAAAAAAATTCATTGAGAAAGTAGTGTAAGTAAGATTGCTTAACATCATCTGGTGTTGTTGAAACTAAAGCATAACATACAAACATGTCACTGTGGTTTAAGCTATTATTATTTGTTCACCAGTTGTGAAATAGTTCTCTTTTTGTTGTGAAGTGTTTTCATGTCTTTTTGGGAGAGCTGTAAACATTGCAAAAATAAAACAGTGGATATAGAAGCAAATGATCTATTTCTTCCAGGGAACAGATAGAAGACTTAGTAAAGAATGAAGAAAATGAAAGTTTGGAACTGGAGCCGTGTACAGGGTCAGTTTCTGCAATTACATATCTTATAAAAAATTCTTTATTCTGGCCATGTAGAATTAGAGAAATCAGAAGGAAGCAGAATATCTTTACTTGGGTCGACTGTAGCAAAATCTATATGTGACTAATCTGTGGAGGTTGAAAAAATGTGTTATGTGGATGTCATACTCTGGTTTATGAGCCATAACTTCAGCATGTAGTGACAACATATTTCAGTATAGCCAAGTGTCATGCATATATGAGCCTTCTTTTGCTATTGCTGAAGTGCTCCATAAGCCTTGGATATGCATTTTATAAACAAATCTCTCAAATCTATTGAGCTGTCAGTTGTTCAAAGTTGATACTGTGTATTGAAACTGCATTTAGTGGGTCTCCTTCCCAAAGTTTGCTTAGCTTTGGAGTCCAGATGTTTGGAGAGTACAGTTATTAAAAAAACAACAACAAAACCAACCATTTGAACCATCAGAAATCATGACTACAGAATGTTTGCTTAGGAGAATACATGTGGTAGCTGTACAAAATGATGTGAATGCCAGCTTGGCAGCTGAATGTCAGAATTCACTGAAAACCTTCCAAGCCTATAGGTTCTGGTAGCAGTGCATATGCTTTAAAATCATTCTGCAAATGAACATGGAAATGGCTTTAACTGAACATCATAACTGTGAAACACTTTTGTAAGAGGAGTGTTAGTAACACAATTGTCTTTTTATTTTAGATTTCAGAGGAAATTAATTTATCAGACCTTGAGCTGGAAGTAAGTTACTGGTAATACTGCCTTACTATGTATTTTTAGTATTTCTGATAAGAACTCTGGGTAAGAGCTGAACTAATTAATCTCAGGTGACTCATTTAGACTTTTTTTTTGTCTAAGAGTAGACTTTTAATAATGTTGTGAAGATAAATTGCATTCAACTATTTTTTTTTGATAATTCAGTTGAATATATTAAAGCTTCGTATTTATCTTTCCTATCTAAAATCTGTGAATAGAACAGCACAGCTAAGAATTATGTAACAAATGCAACTTGACAAGTTTTTAAAGAGCAGAAAGTGCATGTGCTTATACAGATTGTGGGCTTTACTTGCAAAACTACTAGTTCTGCGGTAGGAACCGGTATGTGTACAGTTTTCAGTTAGATGCTAAGTATAAGCATTTCCAATGACTTAAAAATACCAGGTCTAGTAGTAATTCTCTTCTCCTTTCATGTCTTCATCCCTCACCTCTACCTAAATATACCCCTTAAGGCCTTGGGAGAAACTGTAAAGCTGCAGAGATGAGATTTTCATTGTTCTGACTGCACTAGTAAAATGTGGAAGCTACAGTGGAAATCTTTCTTTGTACTTTTAGTTAATTCAGCATTGCAACAGGATCTGTCTTTGTCTGTCTGTCTGTCTGTCTCTTACTCTGTCTGTCTGTCTGTCTCTTACTCTGTCTGTCTGTCTGTCTCTTACTCTGTCTGTCTGTCTGTCTCTTACTCTGT
>JANHGN010018007.1:41698-59808 GCA_024605025.1 Megaceryle maxima
TCTGTCTCTTACTCTGTCTGTCTGTCTGTCTCTTACTCTGTCTGTCTGTCTGTCTCTTACTCTGTCTGTCTGTCTGTTTCTTACTCTGTCTGTCTGTCTGTTTCTTACTCTGTCTGTCTGTCTTACTCTGTCTGTCTTACACTGGAATTGGATAAAATAAAGCTTCTGTCTATCAAGTGAAGTCTCAGAGGGAGCCTGAGAACTGATTGGAAAAAGAGGTGTTACCAAGAACTTTTTTTGTGTGGATTTTTTAAGACATTGATCGAATATCCATAGCTTCCAGTAGCGCGTAGTGTTACGTTTGTCTGACACTTGTTCGTGCATCTTCTCTCAGTGGGTGGAAGAGTGTGTTAATGAATTGTACTTTTTTAACGTTCAGCTGTGTTGCTTTATGTGCATACAGCTGCATACGGTGTGTGAGAGGAAGTGAAGTTGTGAAGTCAGCATGGAGATAATTAAAGCAGCAAACAGTGAGGTTACTGATTGACTTTGTGTCCCGAACTCCTCACAGGTCATTTTGTCTGTTGAAGAGTTGCACTCTTGTGCAAGTGTTTTGGTATAGCCAAGGTCCATGACATGAAACAGCTTAAAAGTGAGGTCTAGGTTCAGAGTTGCATGAGAAGTCAAGGTGGAGAGGATGTAACAGTACCCTAGTGTGTGTTCTCTAGTACTAGTTGTAGTAGTAGCCGAGGGACGAAGGAAACGTGCTGGTTCTGCCGTGGTTCGTTTATCATCATGGGAATATCAGAGTAATATCTACTCCTTAAGTGGTGAAAGACAATATTCTCAAACCTTGCTATCAGTTGGATGTTCTGTGGCTTTGTATATGATAGTACTTTGGTATTTAATGTGATTGTGGTGGAGTGATGCAACCCTGTAACAGAGGTAATGAGATCGGTATTAATATTTCCTACTGGAGCTTACTGTTAGCAGGAAGTTTAGGGTTATTTGTAAAACCTAGATTAAGTGGTGTATTAAAGGCATGCAGTCACCGAAGAAGCTGTCTTGTGGCTGCAAGTAAAGGAGAACTTTCTCACCAGTGTTTTGGGTTTGGATTTCTCAAAAGCAGAAATTGTAGATGGTGATAAAATATCTAGATGTTGGTACTTAATATTACTAAAATAGGAAGATATAGGATGGGAAATTCTATAAGAAAATACACATTGGTGCTAGTTACCGTTGGGAAATGTAAGGAGGACAATTTAACTAGTCCATTGCTTCAAATTTGCCATTATTTTAAATTTTAAAGGAACTTTTAATAGTTCTTTTGCACTCAATGTTTCACTATTACTATGAGACTTAAGTTAGCGAATCACTGCTGTGGTTTCAGTATGCTAAATGCCAAATTAATAACTACTTATATTTACTTTCCATTTATTTTGATGCAGATATCCAAAAGGTATTCATGTTGAAACTCTGGAGTCTGATAAGGTAACTAGGCATGTTACTGCTTGTAGTGTATGATCTCTTCAAAGGAAATTGTGTGTCTCAGTTTTACCAACTCTCTGGCTTGTATATCTAACGAGCTTTGTTATGCAGAATGCAAAACATTTGAAGTGGCACACAATGAACTAGTTTCTAAACCAACATATGAAGTGTAAGCATGTATTTGTGTGGCTTAGTATTATTTTTTTTTTTAAAAGGTTACTAAAAGGTATTTTAAGGTGTTGGTGAATCTGATGTTCAATATTGGTGAAAAGTAAGTCTGTTTGTGAGAAGTAGATCTTGATCTTAGAGGAGAAGCAGTGGCGTCCCCTGCTGCATCTTTGCTTCAAAAGATACTTGAAATCCACTATTTACAAGGAAAAGCTGCTAACCTTTCCTCAGAAGTAAAACATGGATTTAGCAAAAGTAAGGTTAGGTGGATGAATCTAATGCAGCTTTTTTAAGTGGTCTTTTGGGAATAGGTGCTAAAGTTGTGCTTACAAAAGAAACAGTCACACTGCTGCTGAGGTACGATTTAATTTTCTTTACAATGTAAATTTACAGAAACTTCAGTGGTCTTAAATATGAACTTCTCACAGTCATTCCTCAAACTATACGTATTTTATTTTAGAAGGAGAGATATCTTGTTATTAGTAAGGTAAATGAAGAGGAACGAAAAAGAAGAGAACAGCAGAAACAAGCAAAAGAACAGGTAAATAAATTCCATTTCATTAGTTTACATGAAAGGGGCAGGGGGGAGAATCTGTGACTTCCATCAGTTACACAAATTTGTGAGATAAGGTTTGGTAGGATTTCTGCTTTGTTTGGCCGGGACTATTTGTCTGAAATTGATCATCCAAATTCTACCAAATAACTCAGGCTTTGCAGTAGAGCAGGAAGACACTCTACAAAATCTTAGAGAATGAGTAATTGTAGAATACTGAACTGGTATCCTGGAGCAGTGAGTTCATTCTGACATGAATCTGCTCTATCAGAGAAGGGCGGTCTCGCAATAGGAGACATCGGGTGCTTGCATTTGTTAGTGCTGTATAAGCCATCCTCACGCAGCATCTTGCAGAAATGCTTGAGCAAGTTTGCACATTATTTGGATTCACATTCTGTCCTTGGAGTAGTACTCTGCTACAAATCTTGCTTGCTTTTAGTCATCCAAGTTAAAATGTCCTGTACAATTAATGGCATCTGACTTTTCTTGATAGAAACATGCTACTGTAGTACTGCTGTAGTAACAAGTTGACTGGGAGCTCATGTCTGGTATATTCAGGCACTTTCAGCATTGTTTGTAGGACTGGGTATTTTTGCTTACCGAGTCTGATACAAGCTTGCAGAAGACTTGAAACTGTGGGAGTTCTTGATTACACTTTTCTGATTTGTGCTTACACGTTTCACGATAAAGTCAATTTAGGTGGAGCAAATAATACTTTCATGCAGAATGCTTCTTAAGAGGGAAGGTGTTACCTAGCACAGATCTCAGCTAACATGACCTCTCTTTTTTCCAAGAGGCAGGTTAGGGACAATTGACTAGAGTAGAACTTTTAATTTTTTTTATATAAGTGTATTACTCACTCTGACCAGCAGCATCCAGAGCAGAACTAGAATAACAGTGAATGTTTTTGTTGAATCGCACTTCTAGTTGAACAAAGGCAGATAATGCAGGGCAGAAATTACTTCCCTAGACCTGAAAAAGAAAAATCTTACAAAAAGAAAAAGTAAAAGTAAACCAGATGCTGTAGTCAGATCCTACCAAACCAATCTGAGTAATTTAAAATGTGTAACTTGCATTATATAATATGGTATTTGTACAATATTTTAGGATAACATTTCTTCTTATTTTTCTTTATATTAATAGTGAAGAATGTTTCTTCCCCAATCTCAATGTTAGCATAAATTTGATTTAATAGAAATAACGATCAGGATTCGACCCGTTGCATCTCATAACAATCTACATAAAAACCATGGTGGAAGATATGTAGCTTAATTTTAATATCTTCCTGAGCTATTTGCAGTCTAATGGCTGATGAACACCACTAAAGCAGTATATTTACAATGAACTAATTGCAGCTCTATCGGTCTGCTTGGGATGAGGTTAACTTTCTTCATAGCAGCCCAGTTTCTGAGCTCTGCATTTGTGGCTACAACAGGGTTGATACCTTGCAAGTGTTTTGGCTGCTGATGTACAGGGCTTGCACAGTGTTAAGGCTTTCTCTCTGTCTTCCACCCTTCCCCTCAGAGCAAGTAGACTGGAGAGGTGGGCAAGAGGTCGGGTGGGGATGCTTGTGGTTGTGGTGTTTAACTGCCCAAGCAGGATGGCACTGCTGATGGGAAGTGGTGAATTGATTTCTCTTTTTGCTTTGCTTGTGCACACAGCTTTTTCTTTTCTTACTAAACTGTAATTGTATTGATTCACACGTCCTTTTGCTATCCTTTAAATTTCACCTTTTTTGTATTATTTGTTTGTTTGTTTGGTTTTTTTGTGTGTGGGTTTTGTAGGGTTTTTTGGGGGGGGGGTTGGTTTTTTTTTTCTTTTTTGTTTTGGTTTTGGTTTTCGTTCATTTGTTTGTTTTGGTTTTGTTGGTTTTGTGCCCTCTATCCCCTGGGAAAGAGGCGTGAGCAAAAGTCAGAGGGGATGTTTAGTCCCTGGCCAGGGTCAACCCATGACAATAGCCTGTGACTTGTCCTACTCTCTGGTGAACTAGAGCTACATATAAAACTGGAATGCTGTAAGCAGCATCCTGCTTTGTCCTCATGTATCTTACAAATACTGACATTTCCTCTGTCGTCTGTTCTTGGTTGTGTTTGAGAAACAGTTTGAGCCAAACAGTTTGCATGTGTCTGCTCATTGGCAGGTATCTTAGTATTTATGTTTCACTGATGTCAGAATCTTTGCTTACAGGAAGAATTGAATGATGCAGTAGGATTTTCTAGAGTCATTCATGCCATTGCCAACTCTGTAAGTTAACATAATTTTTAACATACCTTTGTAAGAAGAAACAACCAACTGGTTATTCTTTTTAAAGTTGTGTTGCTTCATGTTTTATCTGGTTGAGCATGGTAGGTTAAGTAAGCTCTTAAACTAATGAACAACCTCATTATCTGTAAGAGCCAATATCAATTTCGTAGGGCTTTTAACAGGATTCTCTTAAGTAGCTAAGCTTTGAGGGCTTTTCTTCTCTGTCCTGAAAAGACTTGTTTGTTTGTTTTTCTGACAGTTAAAGACTTAATCAGAAAAGGTCATTTGATTCTCTTCTACTTACGTAGTTAATATAGGCTGTAGTTTTATTTGTTTGCTTCAGCTGAATTCTTGTCGTGTAGCTGTTGCAGCCTGCTGCATAGAAAAAGAACAGCAGTGTATGCCCCTTGTCTTCTCGAGCAAACGGAGGATGCTGGGAAGCAGGAAAGGTTGTCACGTCAAATGAATCAACGTTAACATTTCAAAAATTTCATGTACTTATTCAAGAAAGAACTTACTTGTTTTAAATCTGTCATGAAAGGCTCTGCACTGTGAGAAGCCAGATCATGCCCCTAATAACTATTGTGTATTAAAATCTTAAAGAATATTATCTACATGTTGTAGATTAAAAGGTAGTGGACTGAAAAATGGCTTTACTTGAATAGATTACATTTGGAAGCCAGGTTGTAAGTAGCTGTCCTAGTGCACCTTCTCAACATTTCAGGCTGTTGCTAAAGGCTGCGATAAGTGTCTGGGGAGTGGAGGAAAAAAGAGTGGCTGCTCTGCAAGAATGGAGGAGTCTGTGGGGCAGGCAGAGGAAATGGGGAGGTTTGATTTGTATCTGTTCTTGCTGCCCATAGCTAGCATCTGGGATAGGAGCTTTTCCCGTATTGCCCTGGCTGTGGCCACCATTAGAAGTGTAATGAACTTTTAATGTTCTTTTTGCAGGGCAAGCTTGTTATTGGGCACAATATGCTACTGGATGTTATGCATACCATACACCAGTTCTATTGTCCTCTACCTGATGTAAGTAATGTTCTGAGTGTTCAGATGGTGAAATAAATGCCTTAATGTCTTCAGTATTATCTCAAAACATCCTTGTGAATGGAAGCATATTGCAGTCTGTTAAGAACAACAGTAAAGTGTTTGTTAAAAGAACACTTGTTCCTTCTGGGCTACTGCCTTATTTTCTTAAATCTTCATGCAGAAAGCTCAATGGGATTGAATTATTCTCCTTTACAGTTTTTAAATGTTCATATTTAATGTTGGAATTGAATTGTGGTTTCTGCTTTTATCTGTTAGTCCTTCGGAAACTGCTTAGATAACGGCAGGCAAATTTAGCTGACTTGTTAAGATACTGTTTTGGAGCTTCACTGTTATGTGGCATTTCCCCCTCCCTGTAATTTATGTGAAATTATATGAAAATTAGATGAAAACATGTGGTCACACCTTGACAATATAGTACAGTACAATTAGTAGAATGATAAGAAATTCTGTAGCAGGATGATGTTCATTGGGGTGAAGATGTGGAATGTTTGAATAATTGGAGGGGACCTAATTTGTCCTGCTTTAAGCAGCTTAACTTTCATGACTGCAGTAGGGTGATCTTAACAGTTCATGACTACATTGGCCTAACAGCTAAGTTAATGTATTGGCACTGAGGACATGGTCTGAAAAAGCCAAAGGTCTCATTGGAAGGATGGCCCACATGATGGTTATATTACTTGCAGTCCTCAAGGACTTGTGGGTTTTTATGGGAAAGACTTGATTATGAGATGGGAGAAAGAAATGTGGGACCTGTTCAGACTGCTGGAATCTAAGCAGTTGTCAGTTGTTCCTGTACTTTTGACATTTGGAAGATCTAAACCTGTAGGCAGTGAACTGCCCTCCTGGAGCGTCTGCTTACATTCCGTTGACATTTAGTGTTCTGGGAATGCTTAAACAGAACTGGCAACACAGCTGGAATTGGGTAGCCTAGGTTATGTAATAGGACAGGGTATTGGAGGTGATAGAACATTTCTCTTATGAATCAGAAATAATTTGTAGTTCTGTGTAACTGTAGGTGATATTTATGGTAATGCTGACAAATTCATCTCTTAGAAGATGAAAATTCAGTCACTGTATCTCAATTTTAGAAGCTGATAGGATAATTGTAGCTACTGCTATCTATCATCCTGAGACTGATAAACAGTTAACTTAACTGGATTTTATCTTCTGGTTTAATGTTAAATTAGGACCTAAGTGAGTTCAAGGAAGTAACATCTTGTGTCTTTCCCAGGTAAGTTCTTAGTTCAAACTAAACTGTGTTAATACTGTTTTGGTGCACTGTTTGTCATAGCCCTGTAGCCTACCTATTACTATCAATGAAATTTGGAGCAAGTTAGATAAATACAGTTTTTAAAGTATTCTGTAGCATCCCTTTTTCAGAAGAGCAGTGCTATTGTTCTTCTTGGCAAAAGATGCAGTTTTATTATGCCCTTGTTGTTGGCATGTTTGGATTTTTGAATCTGCATTACTTTTGGAACAGGATTTATTTGCTATTTATTGTTGGCATCTCTTGCTATTGCTTAGTTGCTGTCCTTTTTCATGCTGAACAAAGCCAAGGAGTGTTTTGGCTGCTCTAAGATCTGAGACTGATTTTTCAGCAGGGTGAAATTGCTGTTTTCCAGCTCATACATCAAAACATTTGTGAGGATTTGGCAAGATGGATATTCTTCTGTTTCAACTCATTTAGCTCTTACTTTGTTTCTAGGCTATTGGATACTAAGCTGATGGCAAGTACGCAACCTTTTAAGGTGAATTAATATAATATTATAGAATAATTTGATGATACGAGTTTGCATTAAGTGTGTATTGAAACAAAAAATGTTATTTGTTAGAGAAAATTGTATCACAAAATATTGTTAGACACATTTTTATGTGAAAATGATTTGTCTTAGCTCTTTATCTAAAGTTACAAAATTTTGAGAATACAATTTTTTACTCCTGTGCAAGTAACTTTTGTGTTTGTTGCAGTTTTAAGGTAACTTAGAAGCTTTGAATTCCAAAATAGGTACAGTTTTTGCTACTTGGAATGCAATTAGCAATTTTCTCTTTTTTGTCCTTTAAATTAGTACAGGACTGCATGTCTCCCCAGGGAAAAAAAAAAAGAAAAAAAAGTTGTTATTCATGGACAAGTAGGACCCAGAAGCTGCTTTAGAAATATTGTGAATTCTGACTTTGTCTAGAAAAAGATGCTTGAACATCATCATGAAATTCTGTTGTGTCCTGCTGTTCAGTGGATAGTCAGCAGAATTTAAAAAATGACAGGTTTCTTTTAAAACCTCTTGCAGCATGAATTTTATTCTTCCAAAAAATTGAGATAAGTGATCGTAATCACTTGCTTTTATGTGTGCCTTTGGAATGAATTAATTAAAAATGTGCTGAGTAAGGAGCATTTATCTGCATACCCTTTTGACTTAGAGCATGGTGCAACAGAAAATCTCATTAAAATGTACTCAGTAGGTATTTTCAGGTTTGTTTTGTCACAGAACCATCTAGGTTGGAAAAGACCCATGGGATCATCATGTCCAACCCTTCACCTTACTCTACAAGTTCACCCCTAGACCATATCCCCCAACACTACATCTGAGCGATTCTTAAACACATCCAGGGATGGCGACTCAACCCCCTCCCTGGGCAGCCTATTGAGGCTTCCATATTCTGAAAATTAATAATCCTTCAGAGGTTTTATATTTGGTAGATATGTTGATATTTGTAACTTTTACAGTAAATGCTTGGTTTGTAGGCTGTTACCAAGTGGTGCTTTGGGACGCCTGTATCATAACATCATTTGAACTTTTTCATTGTACTGAGTTCGTGATAGCTTTTCAGACTTGACCATACCAAAGGAAATTTGGTCCTCAAAAATTTCAGACAACTTGAAGAAAGACTTTGTGAGATTTTTGTGTTTTCACTTGCTATTGATTCTGCATGTTTTTCCATTGTACTTACTGACAAAGTATATTTGATGAAGAACTTCAAGAAGTTTGGTTTGCAAAAATTAATAATCTGTATAATTTTTGGTGACATTTTATATAGGCATATATAGATTCAGTAATGCAGTTCAGCTAAGCTGAAGTGCAGGAGCAGCTTTCTAATTATTGGGCTTTTTTTCACTGTCTTTGTATTCCTGTAAAGTCATCAGTATTTACACTTGCAAAGCTACTCAGGAATGCTCAGTCAGCTGGCACACTTCGATACACACCTCGAATGCCCTTAAACATTACGATCATCAATGTTTAGGACTTTTTGTCTTGCTGTTTGTGCTGCCTTTTCCCCTGCCATGTGTACCATGCATGCAGCCAGATTCAAACAGAAATATTACTTCAGCAAAATTTATCATGAGTTTCCAAAAACTATTGAGAAATGCTTGTGACTCATATTGTAGGTGAGGCAAGTTAACTTTCTAAACCTTCTCCTGACAGACTTCTCTGGTGTATTAGTTTAAAATGAGGCTATGTATAAATCCTTAGAGAACACCAGGCAGCAGCAGTAAATCCTCATTTTATCCCTTTTTGATTACAGTTTCCAGGGAAAATGTACTAGGCATTGGCAGTTAATGGTGTCTTTTCTTGCAGGAGATCATTAATAATACATCCCTTGCAGAACTGGAAAAGCGTTTAAAAGAGGTTCCATTCATCCCTCCAAAAGTTGGTAAGGATATATCAAAATGGTCTTATTTCTGAAATGCTTTTCTCTTTCAGAAGAAAGTGATTATTTTTGTTCTTGGTGTGAAATGTCAATCTCCTATTAATACATAGCGTTTGAATAGGGTCTTAAAACACAGGCAATATACATACAAGTGCAGTTATATTTGGAACTGTTAGTGGAAGTCAGTAGGAATTCTTCCACTCTATTTCAGCTAACAGAAGAATGGATATATATATTCAGTGAACAGCAGTTTCATCATCTAGTAAAGGCATTTTGGTTTTTAGCTTGATTTTTGATGAGTAACTTGAAATTGTTTTAAAACTGTTACATTTTGTTATTATCATCCTTTAGATCAAAGCCAGAGCACTCTAATAGACACTTGGACAAATCAAACCAAGAAAACATACCCAGCAGTGAATAGCCTTGTGTGTTATAGAAACTGTTAGAGGTACTTCATAGCTTTCTCTGCTTTGGGGGGAATGAAAGGGTATTTAATCAAAGGGCAAGTTTATCTCAAGGTTTTGGAATTTTTCTTAAGCTGCTGATTTAGAAGAGGGACAGCAGTGTGTGTGTGCTGTGTTGGAAGGGAAAGTCTCAATGCTTAGTCAAAACCAAGAAGTGATACTTCTTTATATTGCAGAATGTGCAGAGCAGATGCACTTAAGCTGTAGTAAGAGGAGAGATAATAATATGGATAATCTCCAATCTCTTTGGACGATGAGCAGGAGCTGTTGGTGCCTAGACCTAAGCAGTATCATGAATTATGGAGTGTACAGTAATTGCATACAGACCTTTTAGTGATGTATGTATGCTCTGTAGCTTCTTTTGAAGGTGTAGTGGAATTTGGCAGCTTTCAGGTACTATTTTTTTGCTGACGTAATATGAAATAATAGTTTTACAATTTATTTTTTTTCCCCTTGAGCAAAATAAGTCTGTAACAGATAACTGACTCAGAAGTGTTAGCATTTAATCAGAGAGGATTCATGTGGTTCAGAACATGCAAAGCATGTTTAGAAATACCAGAATACCTTCATTAACTGTTCATTCAAATTTTGTTTTGGATATGTATCAATTAAAATAAAAATTAAGTACTAAGAAATTTCCTTTTCAGCTCAGACAGTATAGCTTAATGTTGTCTGAATCTCAGATGAGTTTATTTTTGAAGAAATATTCCAAGGGCTTATCTAGAAAAAGGCCTGATGTTTTGCTGCTGTAGCTTTATGTATATAAAATTTGTATTCCAGTTTCTTTGTACAAAATACAAGCATATATGCTTACAGGTTTCTATTGTCTAAGTTATGCTAGTATTTCTGTATCACCATTTAAAATGTTTTAAAACAAATCATTGTTTTGGCTTCTTTTGTTAGGCTGAATGCAATAAATATAATGGAATTACAGAGTTCACTTTTCAAGTCTGTACCTTAATGTAAGGGGCATGATTCTGGCTTTTTAAATTTTGTTCTTCCAGTCCTATTCTCATTATAACTTGTAGAGGAAAAAGAACCAGGTTTTTGGAGGTTGAGAAGCTAGGTATACAGGTGAAATAACTTTGACTTTGGGAGTGGGAAAAATTTAAATGACACAGAACAAGTGTCATGTGCACATATTTCTGTATTACTGAGACTTGGGTGCTTCTGGGCACTTCTCTTCAGAGAAGTACCTAGTAATGTTTCCACTTCCAGAGGTGATTCAGGGGATATTTCTCAAGGTCTTCACATAAACAGTAAGCGTGATTATCAATAAAGTTGTCAATAAAGACATCCTTTAATCACTTAGCTCTATCTTCATCATTTAAATACCTTGTAAAATCTGGCCAGAGGTCAATCGGGTGCTTAACAAACTGGTTAATACTAGAGTTTTCAATTAGCTTGACTATCCTTTTAAATGCAAGACAGTCAGGATAAAAATACACTGCGTGAGGAAACCTGCTGTCATTGTGTTAGACTTAATGCTTCATTTTGCCTAAG
The DNA here is from genome assembly GCA_024605025.1 of Megaceryle maxima. Taxonomy (NCBI): domain Eukaryota; kingdom Metazoa; phylum Chordata; class Aves; order Coraciiformes; family Cerylidae; genus Megaceryle; species Megaceryle maxima. The sequence continues at coordinate 52,751 of JANHGN010018007.1, forward strand.
TAGGTCTGTGGATTAATGGCATGTTAATAAAAAGGAGTTTCCTAGGAGCATGTTTTTATTTAAAAATGCAAAACAAAGCTGTGCTTCTTCTCAGAACTTCTGAATTTTCAGAAACTCTGAAATTTCTATAAACTTATCCAAATGAAGTTATACTCTGTCAGAGTAAGTGTGTGGGTAAGGATACAGAGCTGCCTTTAACTTCCGTGATAACGTGGTTACAAATTCTGTTTTCTCCTCAGAAAGCGCAGAAGGGTTTCCAAGTTATGATACAGCTGCTGAACAGCTTCACGAAGCAGGATATGATGCTTACATTACTGGACTGTGCTTCATCTCCATGGCTAATTTCCTAGGTATCTGTGTAGTAATTTTCAACCCTCCTCCTTAGTGCTGTCTGTAGCTGCTTATTACATACTGAATTTCTTCTTCATCAGGTTCATTCCTCAGTCCTCCGAAAAACCACGTGTCTGCTAGATCAAAACTCATTGAACCCTTTTTTAACAAGTAAGTAGTTTTAGTAAAAGACCCACTAAGCCATGAAAATATGACACTAGCCTTCAAGTATGTGTCTCTAGCCTCAGAAAAAGTGGGTCACTACATTTTTCTTACACCTCAGTTTAGACTGGCATTCTAGTTCACACTAGTAATGTTGCGGAGAGGACAGAGTTTGTAAATGCCTTTTCTTTTGAAAATAGTTTAATTTCTGCTAACCTGTAAACAGACACATAGAATAGTACCTGGATTGCTTTAATGGCCTTGTCCATGCCACTGTTGAGAATACGTTTACAATCTAGAAAATTATTTCTGGAGTAAGCTTTGGGAGTAGTGGAACTGAAGAAAAATTGCTCAGGTGTTCTTTAGGTTGTAGGACTCTCAGAGACTGGTGATAGTTAAAAATGAGTACACTAAAGAGTCTGGAAAACCCAAAATATTCCTACTGTAATATCAGTCCAAATCACACAAAGCTATTGTATTGATGTTGTCAGGTAGCCCATTTTTAAAGGAGGCATAATGTGTTCAAGGCCAGGTTGGATGGGGCCTTGCACAACCTGGTCTGGTGGGAGGTGTCCCTGCCTACAGCAGGGCAGCTGGAACTGGATGATCTTTAAGGTCTTTTCCAACCCAAACCATTCTGTGATTCTTTAATAAACATGTTTGATTAGTAGTTTATGGGATGATGATATGCTCAGTGTTTTGCTTTTGAATTAGATCTTCATGCAGATTACTGGAACAAATTAAAGACTTGAGAAATCTAGAAGGCTTATGCACATTTTGCACATTTAATCTGTAGAAGATGAAGCTTCTAAAGATAGTATAACCTGTCATGTAAAAGGAAAGAAGGTGAAATGAAAAAGCTGCTAGTATTTTCATCTGCTTAAATTCGGGAGAATTTCCATCCTTTCCCACACTATCATACAGAAGTCAGCAAAATTAATTATTTTAGCTTCAAATGGCCCACACAAATGAGGGACTAATTGTGATCAGTGGCTTTCAGCTTTCATTGGTCTGCAAACTGAATTACTATAGTGACAGCAGTTGGGCGACTCTTGACGCTGGAACCTGTGAGGCAGTAACTTCATATATTCTGGCATATGGTATAAATTGTATACACATTCCTTAGACTGAGCATAGACCCACAGTGACTGATTTGAATGTGAAGGTGGTGATAGAGTTGATCAGCATAACTTAATTTTAAGGTTGGCTTTATCACAGGGTTCCTTTCAGTAACAGGAGCGCAGACACGTGCACACTGGTAGATGCCGATTCGGGGGGGTTATTTTTTCAGTGAGTAACCAAAATGCTTTCAGTTGTTTCTAGAGAGGCATATCTGCAACAGGTGCAAACTGAAACTTCTGAAACTATCACAATAATACAGTGAATGGAAGCTTTTCAAGTTAAGTAAGCTGTGTACTTCAAGTGTGACATTTCTCTAATGGTGCCGTTTCCAGGAAGCCTGCCATGCCTGTTCTGGCTTCAGAACTAACACTTCCCAACTGTAATGAAATGGAAGGTTAATAAAAACTTGTAGGGAGAACAGCTTATTTATGTATTTTTTAATTTTATTTTTTATTTAAGCAAGAACTGTAAATTACTGTTTACAAGAAAAAAGAAAAGTGTATCCATTCTGTCATTATTCAGAACTTGTAACTTACTGTTTCAGAAAAGCTATATATTATTTTTAAATCGTGGAAACTTGGAGTACTGTCCATGCCTTACCTTCACATGATCTTGGAAGCTTTGCCATATTCTAACAAGCATCTCCCACCTCACTTCAGTCAGAACTGGGAGGTGAGACTCTCACCTCTTCCTTATAGCAAGCAGGCCAATGCTTGTATTTTTAAAGCTAGTATTTTACTATAATGCAAAAAACCAAACCAGAATAAGAGAACTCGGGGTTTTTTTTTCTCCTAAATATTTTTTTTTTAAGTAAAATATTTAAGTAGATGTCAGAATTCAGAGATGTTAGATGTTTACATAAACAAGTCTCTTTGCTGTCTTCAGTATGTCCTTGCAGACCAGATCTCTGTTTCCAGCACTTGGTCTCTTTAGCACCTGTGAGTAGCATCCAGGGCTAGTGTATTTTCCATGGTTATCTTAAGGTCCCTAGTAAGTATGTTGGTTCTGGGGCTTTTTTGCAGGTATGCTCTGGGTTGCCAGCTAGCTTCCTGCTACACCTAGTTTTCTCTAGTTTGTGGTTGAGAAGCTTTCCCTAGCCGAGCATCTTCTTTTCCTCCCGGGGAGAAAAAAAACCCTATCTTCCTCCTTCCTTTAGAAGTTCTACCTGATCCTGTGAGCAGCAGTCAGAGCAAGGAAACCTTTTCCTTTGTGCTGTAGTCATGTTCTTCAAGCAAAACACAAACTGCAACATGCAAACAGTAAGCTAAACAAATGAAAGTTGTACTGTGTCACAAAAGTTTTCCCTGAAAGAAGCTGGCTAGAGTAGTTTATTTTAAGGCAATTATTTAGAAGCCATGTTCTCAATTTGAACTATTATCAGGATACTCTTGAAAATGTTCTTTGAAGCAGAGCACTTGATGATTATTCGGCTTCATTATAATGTCTTGATTTCAAGATCTCTGAATACTAGGTGTTAATTTATAAATTCAGTGTAAAGCTTCACCTTTTACATGGTTGGTGTGACTGATAGGATTTCTGGAAATGTTTTCTGTTGGAATAGACTTGTCACTTGTGATTAGTAGGAGTAAATTTAAAACTGAAAAGTCAACATCTGAATTTCTTTATTTTGTGTTTTGTTTTTTTTTTTTTTTACAAACTTAGCCTTCACTTTTTTCAGTAGTTATTCTCACCTCTCATTATGTCAGCAGAACAGAACTTCCTGGCTTGCCATTCGAGAGTGGTGGCCAGCATATAGGTTAAATATTCCTGTAGGTTAATGATGAACATAGGTAAAATCTTTAGTCTCAACTTCTTTTAAGAGTGGAACTGATTAAAACCAGACTTTGCCTTAGGGTTGTTTGGCATTTTAAGCATAATGCAGTAAGTTATATGAGAAACAACTCAATGGGCTGGGAATTCCAGAGGTACATTTCTGTAGTCTGTGCTTCAGTGTATATACAAATCCTTTGAAAAATTGTGTTTGTGTGAGCTACCTGCTGTGAGGAGTCCCTGATGAACACTAACAAGTTGAGATGATGGGACTTTTTATATTGTAATATTTAAAATCTCATGTGTAAAACTCAGATGCTATATTTCATTACATACTTTGGAGTTGATTTGAAATTTTTTGACCTATTTTGTTTAGAGCAAAATCTGTTTCATTTCTCCCTGCCCTCACCCACAAGCTCCTCACAAACTGTTAATGACAGCTGTATTTCAGATCTCTCTGGGTTGTTTGATGGTTTGTATTATGGTTGGTTGGTTTGTGGTTTGTTTGCTGGTTTTTGTTTTGTTTTGGTTTTCATTTGTTTGGTTTGGGGTTTTTTTTTCTTACATGTTTGTGGGTTTTTTTGTGTGGTTTTTGTTTGGTTTGTTTTTTCTTTGTTTTAGTTTGGCCTTTTTTTGTTATATTTTTATTTTGATGTAGCTGAAGGCAGGGGCTGAAAGAGGTGAGAGAAATGAAAGATGAATATACCATGATGATCTGTAGAAGTACAAATTATCTTAGAAATGTATTTTTTTCATACAAAGGGATATCAGAACCCAAAATGTATGCAAATAGCTTGTTTTTCTGTGGCAAACGTTTCACCAAGGAGATAGGCTCTCTGGCATGTATTGCAAACCAGTTAATTTATCTCTCTGCTTTTTAATTTAATTATTTTTTTTTCAAATTATTGCAAAAGAACATCGATGTACTTTTCTGCAGTTTGACTGATATCTTTTCAATCATAGTGTAGGAGTAAACAATTGCTGTCCCTGTGCTTTCAGCCGCATGTGGCTGTACAAATTACTGAGCTAGATTGGAAGCCGATCTGAGTTTAAAAAACTTGTGTGTTCAACTGTGTCAGTTTCTCTACATGGTGCATCACACAGCTGTGGAAACTTTCATCCTAGCTCAGTGCAGAGGCAGAATGTTGACTACTTACTCATTGCTGTGAAGTGGCAGGGTCATAGCTTTGCTCTCCTTATTTTTACTTGTCACAAAAGCAACTTTATTCCAAGTGTCTGTCTCAAAATACTTCAGAGTTGCTAGGATATTGCTGTAGATTGAGAAGTAGACCTCTGTCAGACTGTAGCCTCTCAATAGTGTAGGAAATAACTTCCCCAGCCTGGTTAGTATGTCTTTTAGTCATGAATTAATGTAGTGAAAAGCAAAATTGCTACAACTTCACAAATATACCTAATTTGATATAAAGTAAGGTTCATGTTGTCATACAGAGCAATGTTACTAGTTTACATTTTCAGCACACAGATGAGGAACCTTACAGCCATACTCATGGATGCATAGTTATGGATTATGCTGCAACTCGGTGTTCGTAATCCATCTGATGGAAATTGGTGCTGCAAGATGCAGTTACTGCTTTAATGTATTTTAAATGCACTTAATATTCAAATCAGTAATCATGCTACCTCTTTGGGGAATGTATGTGTTCGTGTGTGTGTGTGCTGTTTAGAGACATAGTTCTTTGACCAAACAAATACATGTTAGGTTTGTCTCAGAGGACAAAAACCTGATCTTAATTAATCTAAGGTATATGCATTTTTTTGACTTAAATCTGCTCTTGCTGTTGGCTCCTGTATTGCTTTCCTCAACGTGATAAGTCCTTGGGAAGGGCAGCTTAACTAGTATTCTTCTCACATGTTTTTGTGGTATTTTTAGTAAACTTCATCTTTATTTTTGTGAATTCTGCTACGTAGGAAACTAGTTATTTGAGTACTTCAAAAAGAAGCTGGTTCCAAGAAGTCTTTGAAACATTTTTCTTCAGATAGCTCAACTTAAACCTTTTTTTTTTTTTTTTTTTTTTCCTTAAACATTTGCTGTCCTGCATGGATGAAGGACAACCTTCATCCCATGAAGACTAAAACTGGTTTTACTGACTAGCTAAAATACAGTATATTTAATATATATTATATAAATTTGTATTATTTAATATATATATATAACTTAGACCTCCCCTAGCACAACTTGAGGCCCTTTCCTCTTGTCCTATCGCTTGTTCCTTGGGAGAATGGACCAACCTCCACCACTCTTCTTGGGGAGTTGTGGAGAGCCAGGTGGTCTCCCCTGAGCCTCCTTTTTTCCAGGCTGAATAACCCAGGTCTCTCAGCTGCTCCTCACAAGACTTGTGCTCTAGACCTTTCACCAGTTTCATTGCCCTTCTTTAGACACACTCAAGCCCTTCAATGTCCTTGGAGTAAGGGGCCCAAAACTGAACCCAGGATTCTAGGGGTGGCCTCACCAGTGCCCAGTCCAGGGGGGACGATCCCTGCCCTGGTCCTGCTGGCCACACTGTTTCTGATCCAAGCCAGGGTGCTGTTGGCATTTTTGGCCACTTGCTGGCTCATGTTCAGCCGGCTGTCAATCAACACCCTCAAGTCTTTTTCCATTAGTCAGCTTCCCAGCCACTCTGTGCCAGCCTGGAGCATTGCAGGGGGTGGTTGTGTCCTAAGGGCAGGACCTAGGAACTTGGCCTTGTTGAGCCTCATCCCAGTGGCTTCAGCACATTGCTCCAGCCTGGCCAGACCACTCTGTACAGCCTCCCAACCCTCCAGCAGGTTAACACCCCTACCTAACTTGGTGTTGTCCACAAACTTGCGGAGGGTGTCCTTGATCCCCTTGTCCAGATCATTGGTAAGGATTTTAAAGGAACTGGTCCCAGTACAGAACCTTGGAGAACACTACTTGTGACCAGCTGCCAACTGGATTTAATATAGTCTCCTCCCTTCTCCTCGTTGGAAGTTATGTCCCACATGCTCTCTTTTTATTTCCCTGCCATTTAACCTCATAAAAGATACCCTGACAGCCTGATAACTCTGTCTCCTGTTTGTTTTCTGGGTGGATGGCTTTTTTGGTTTCTTTTTTGAGCAATAGCTCTGCATGTCCTGTCAGTACTGTCCCAGATCTCTAGGATATGTCAGAGTAAGAATGTTTTTCTCAGTTTCCTTTTGGAAGCTGTGTTCTGAGAGTAGATTTGTTCTCAAGATGTCATTCCTGTGCCGTTCAGACAGACCAATATAAACAAAGCAAAGGATATAGGAATATGGCACCTAAGGCTAAACATAAGACAAAACTCTGTCCCCTTTGTAAAATATCTTAATTACTCAGTGCTGTGCTGGAATTGTTGAAGTTTTAAAAGTTAATTGATGCTGATGTTTCTAATTTTTATTGATAAAATTCCTTTCAGGTTCTGCAGTGCTCAGGGAGACACAGTGAACATGATACCTTATCTTCCCTGAGACTCAGGAAGAGAAGTTAGGTGGGACATTGTGTATCATAACTGCTGCCAGTTCACTGAAGACCCTCTGGCTCACATGTGAACCTGTCATATAGTCCATTTTTTTTCTTTCACCTGAGTATTTATAGTAAATTCAATGTTAGGCACACCAAGGTGGGAAGTCTATGGGTAAGGATGAAGGGTTAGGCCAGTGAGGCTGATATCCTG
>JANHGN010018007.1:59876-74021 GCA_024605025.1 Megaceryle maxima
AGACAATAAGAAACACAAAAAATAAAAAAAAAGCTATTGACATGAAGGCTTATTAAAAGGTATTTAGCCTTAAATTTGCTAATGGTGCTTTTCCATTTTGCTTCAGGCTATTTCTTATGAGAGTAATGGACATACCATATCTCAATTTGGAAGGACCTGACTGTAAGTAGCTTATTTCATTGTAAAATATCATTCTGACAAATTTCCTGCAGGAGGAAGTGTAAAGATTAATTACTGTCCACTAAAGCATGGGACATCAGCTGTGTTTAGGTTATTAGCCACTTATCAAATGATCTAAACATCCCCTTTTTTTCATGAAATAGTAAAACTCTAAGTTCTTAAACTTTGAGCAGAGAATCTGCTTTCTAGAGGAGATTGACCAGAACATACTGAACTGTTGCAACTCCATGTAACAGAGTTTGAAGTTAACAGCTCTCTGGTTATTTTGAGTGCCTATTCTGAAGTACCACACAAGGTGTAAAGTGGGGACTCAACACTTTCCTCTACCCCTCACACCAGCAGTAAACTAGTGAATGGTTCTGAAAAATCTTCTGTCTGCTTTCCCTCACAATTTGTGTGCAACTCCCATCAAAACATTAGAATTCTTTTGCCACGTGAGATTGTGATTATTACAGAAATGGAAAAATGTTACTTGAAATATTTTTACATTTCAAGTTATTTCAGGTTTCAGAGCTGGGGCTGTAGTAATTTGCTGATACATTTAAACGAAAACAGATTTTACTAATACAAAGATCCTTACTGTTATGGGATGTTACACTAGAAGGGAGAAAACTTCAGATGAGTGCTACCATTGATGTCTCGACTTAGGAAAATTGGAAGCCCTGGAGGTCAGTGTAGTCCTCAACTAGATGAAAACTTAATTTGGTACTGTGAAGTCAGATACACGGATGTCTTAAGACGTTACCCATCTGGAACCAATATTGATGTGAAGACATTTTCCATTCCATGTGTCGGAAAGCTCTGACTGGAGGATGACCCTTTATTAGATGCTAGTTTAATAGTAACAGAATGCAGTTCTAGAAAGATGGAAGTAACTCCTGGAGAGGAAAATCCATGCTATAAGGGCATATATTTAAGTTTGAAATGCAGTTAGGTGATCAGATCACTGCGCTGTGGCTCTGTGGATGTATCTGAATAGTTATCTAATTATGTCACATGCTTCCTTCCCCAACTGTTTGATATTGAGTGGAAGAATGGAGAAATACTTTACAGCTTTGGCATTCTCTCAATGACCTAAAGATGCTACTTCCGCTTTCTAGCCAACTTACAGGATTGTTCTGATACTCTGCCAAGAAGAGGTGCCAAAAGGAGTCTGCCTCTGAAAGTCTCTCTTTTTTAATCTGAAGGCCACTCTTGTAGAACAGATTGATGCAGATGTTACAGCAGAATCTGAATCGGGGAGAGTTTCTAAGCTTCAAAACTGTAAAGTGCATTTAGGGTGGCATGTTTGGCTGGCTGCTTTAGAAACTTCTATTTCTATTCTGAGATTTAAACCATACTGTGGGTTGAAGAAGCTGTCTGGTTGGTTGTTGTCTCTAGGGGACACTTTTGCAGAGAAGTAAAACCACGCAAAGAATAAGGCCACACTTCTGTGGGAATTGTACTTGGAGACTGTATTTTAAAACATAGGTGAGGTGCAGTTCACTAGGTGACAGTCTTAAGTTTTGGGGTGTTTGTCAATTTGTTGGTCCTGTGTAATTCTTTCAGAAATAAAAGAGTTGGGAAACATGTACTAGGTGAAATAGTACTGAATATGTGAAAGTGACTTTCACCATCTTCTTTTGTTTATTAAAAACTTCAAAAAGAATGAAGCTGCTGCACAAAATGACTGCAAAGCAGAATATGGATCAAATATTTCTCAGCTGAGTAGGTAGGAGGTATAAAGGTTTCACAGAGGATTCAAAGTGAATTTAAGAATAAACTGATACTGGAGCCTTAGAAGTAGTTTCTCCTCTCTGATCAATAGAAAAAAGGCTGTTACAACGTCTGAAACTGGGGTTGTTACAGTTATAATTCACTACAGCTGGACTGCAAATACGTAAAACCTTGGAACTGCTGGCTGTTCAACAGGCTATACAGCAATGAATTTATCTTCATTGACTTCTTAAGACCACTAATTAGACACAATATTAAAACCTACCAGAGAGTCACGTTTTGGTTTTCCATTTTCTTTCAAATGAATCAGGTTCTTACGTGAAGCAAAACAAGCAGTTACTTAAACCTTATGAAACTTATTTTCTCCTGACTTCATTAAGCATTTAGTATTTAATTTATGAGATGCTGAGTTAATAATCTTGCTGTTGGTACATGCAAAATGGCACTGTTGTGAAGAGTTTTTCGGGGTTTTTTTGTATTTTAATACAAAAAAAAAAAAAGAGTATTTTAATACTATAATTGAGCTTCTGCTGCAATCACTTCCTTAATCAACGTAGAATCATAGAACAGCTTAGGCTGAAAGGGACCTTAGAGATCATCTAATCCAGCCTTCCTGCCATGGGCAGGGATACCTCTCAACTGTCTTAGAAGAAAAATGCATTTGGAAAACTCTGTTCTATTTTCACGACATGTTTTTGTTAGGAACTTGAGTTGTAAAGGTCTGTAAGTGACTGTTGTGTTCTGTTGAGTTTACACAAGATGTTAAAAAATTATTTAGGAATAAAACTTCCATTAAACCTTTGGGTTGGAAGGCTTAAAACCAAAGTGCATAAAAATCTATCTATTCAGGAAACATTGTAGATGGTCAAAGCTACAGTTCTCAAGTTCATGGGAAAATGAAGTCTTACTTGTGGAACAGAATTACACCTAGAAATGTACAGCTTTCTACTACAAAGCATATACAAGGCTGAGGATGTTACCACTCACTGTAATTACTAGTCATAACTAAATTGTAGTAATTGCTAATGCTTAGCTATATTTATACAATTTACAGTGCACAAAGCTTTAATCAGTGCAAATTTACTTCTTAACTAAATGTGGCAAAAAAACGCTAGCAGGTTTTGGGGCCAAGTACACATGAGAGTCAGATATAGCAATAACAAGTTGTTGATGGTCTGATTTTGGACACGTACTCCATGAGTGAGATCTGCTTTGAAAAACTCTCCTATTTTAATGCTGAAAGGTAAGGAGATCAGAAACCTGAACAGTTTGTATCACAAAAGAATTCGGGAGAGTAATTCACTAAGATGAATGTCAGTCCCTATATTTCTATGCACAAAGAGGAGAGACCTTCCTGAGAGTGTTTGCATGTGGTTAAGTTAAAATCTGATCCTATAAAGCTGTGTGCAGCTACCTTTAACAAACTGGAGCAGTAAACTGTAAAAGAGAACACTCCATTTTTATGGTCCAGCCTCTGTCTAACATCGGGCGTAAAATGGCGAGGGAAGATCTAGCAGCATGTCATGCATAAAAGCACAAACCTCCCCAGAACCTGTGGAGAGGCTCAATTAATGGCTTGTGGATAGTTTCCTATGAAAATGGAAAATCTTTCCATATCTTTGCACCTTAAAATAGAGTATTCCTCTTGCTGAGGTTTAAAATAGGATAGGAATACACAGGTTCTAAAAGCTGAAGTGTTTAATGAAAGAAACTTCAGCTGCATGTACACTGTTGTGATTTCTGAAGTACCTCACTGGGTGAGGTCAGTAGCCTGCCTCTGATTATGACCCAAAGCAGATGTTTAGGGGGAGGTGTGTAAAAGTATGGCAGACTCAGGGTGGTAATTGCTGCTTTACTCTCACCTCGTCCAGCAGTTTGAACTGTGTTCTCTCTTGCAAATTCACAAAGCTGTGAATAACTTCAAGCATACACTGAAGACTTCTTTTTTCAAGTGTTGGCTTTGATATGCTATTTTTCTCTTGGTGTAGTTTTTAATAATAGTAATAAAAGCCTGTCAGTGTGTATATTTTAGTTTGTACTTAATGTTATCTGCAAACAGAACTGAACATTGTTTCACAGTAAGTTTTTATTGACAGAAAAATGGCAACATTGATTTATTGCTAGGAATTTCTTAAAAGTGGAGCTGGAGCGTGAAGAGGCTGTTGGTTTTTTCTTCTGCCCTTTGCAAAGGATGAGGACTGGATTTGTGGGCATTTCCCACTGCATTTAATACTGGTATTTCTTATACAGATGAGCTAGTAGAAGTTAGTAGGTCTGTGCAGTTGCAGGCCCTTTTTTGTTGGTGCCTGATGTAGTTTGGTAGATCTTGGCCTGTTATCTTAAAAATAACAACCAAACAAAACCCAACGAAACAACAACAAAACCGCCAAACAGTCGATCAAAACCCAGCTTTTAGGATACTCTAAAGATACAAAGTAAGTGGTTGTTACTCTTACTTTAACAAGTGCTGGTTTGTTTCACAGTGCAGCCCAAACGAGATCACGTTCTTCATGTTACTTTTCCCAAAGACTGGAAGACTAGTGACCTTTACCAGCTCTTCAGTGCCTTTGGTGAGTGATAGGATTTATCCTTCCTTATATATTTTTTTTTCCTTATTTTCTTCCTCATTAACAAATACCTCTGCTTTTGTTTGTTATTTTTAATGTGTGGGTGCAGATTACTCCTCGTATAGGAAATGATGAATCGCCTTTTGTAAGTTTTGAGTGGTGTTCTGTGGACTTTTTCTAATGAAGTGTTGAAAATGTCTTCTCTGATGAACTGCTCTTCAGACATCTTTTCTGCATGGTGATTATTGCAGACCTTTGATCCTTTTTTTTACAGCCTCTTCTGGGAGGAGGTAAGAGTTTATATAGGTGGGTAAAGAGAATGGAGATTGGTGTGAAAGGCAATCAAGGTTTAGCAATAAGGTTCATCCTGCAGTCTGCTTAGACCAGACACTAAAATATGTGAGTTTAGGTAAGCAAGCAAGCTTGAAAAGAGCCAGGTTGATTTCAAGATTGTGAATGCCATCCAAGTTAGAGGAAACAACAAAAAAGCTATCTAATAACTGGGGACTATAGTGCTGGTGTTCCTCTACTAAATATTGCTATCTAATGGAAGAACATGGAGACCGTAATTGGCAGCCATCTCTTGCAGAAAATGGTGGCTATGCTTTGTGTCCCTAGATCACAACAAGAATGATCTTTAATTCAGCCCTCTCTTGGATGTTTTTTCCAAGACATTTATTGCACAATGGTTTCTACTTTCTTATTTCAAGGTAAGGTAATGCTTCAAAAGAGATCTTTTGGGCTTCCAAATATTTTTATTTTTTTTTCCCCCCAAAGGGGTAACTTCTTTCCATTCCTCAAAATATTTAATGGAAAACAAAATTGCACTCTGATAAAAACAACCTTTTGCATGATTTTCCAGAAATCTTTGCTCCCAATGCTTACAATGCGTTATTGAAAGTAGCTTATTAAACATTATGTATCTTGTCTCCCTCAAATTCTCTAATAAGGATTTGAATGTTTTGGGTTTTTTTAAGTGCTATTTACCAAAGTGTTTATTGAGGGGGATCACTTTCTTACTAAAAAAAAAAATAAAAAAAAATCTTTGCATTACTCTTGGCAGCTTTAAGCAGAGCATGTGTGAATGAACTGGTAATTTCCCTGTTCCTAAAAAAAGTTCTAGTTGACACTATAGTATTCCCTTTTTCCTGCCTCTAGCCTAACTTAAGTGCCAACTTGGTCCACTGGAGTGTAATCTCTGTAACAACTGCATATTTTCCTATGTGTTTTTAAGCAGTAAGTCCTAGTTGGTGCTCCCCCGTATGGAGACAAGTAAATGCCTCTTTAGCTTGCACTTGATCAGCGTACTGCAGTTGTTTAAAAGTACTGTACCACACTAAATGACTTAAATCAGAGTTGTACAGGACAAACTGCCCCTGACCTACATTGAAATAATTGCTGTGGATCCATGAGGACATTTAATCACCAGTAAAAGGATGGAAGTGTAGTCAGTGTTGTCACTTCTCTGCTTGCTGTGGGTCACCACGCTAGTCTGCAGAATGATACCATTCTCCTCCTCACCTGGAATTGTGACTGGGTATTCTCTGGAGGGTCTCTGGACCTATATAAAATTCACTCAATTCCTTCTGACTTCTTGATCTGTACTGTGCAGCATGATTCCACTAGAATGCTGGATAGGATTTAATGGGATTTGGGAAATCTAGAATGTGAGAATGGAGCAAGTGACTGAGACTCTCCTAGCGTTGCTCTTACAGGGGTAAGAAACAACTCCTGTAATTTTTCTTACTTTATCAACTCCTGCCCTTCAGCGTGGAACGCATGCACAGGTCACAGACCACTACCACCAGAGGTCATGCTGACACATCTCAAAGTACTGTGCAACTTTGAAATTCCCATTTATCTCACTTCTCCCCATTTCAGAGCTGAATGTTTTCCTATCTGGTTTTACAAACGCCGGGTGTTTGGGTAGTACTCTGTCTGTCTGCCTGTCTGTCTGTCTATCTATCTTTTTTTTTAAATTTACTGCTTTTCATGACAAAACCAACTGTGGATTATTTCTTCCAAAATTCTAGGAGTATCATGCTGGACAGAGACAGAATGGTGCAATGTGAGACAAAGTGATTTGCAAAAAAAAAAAATTAAAAATGGCAGTAACAGACATGAATTATCCCAATTAATTACACCAGTAAACAAAGCTATTTTTAAGTTAAGCTTCTACCTGGATTGAAAATCAATTGTTAAATTGAATAGCAACATTAATCTGACTTTATAGGAAAATTATTTTAAATTTGGTTTAGCCTAGTGTAAAGTGAAGCAGAGTTTTGCAATCTTTTGTGAAGCTTCTATTGAAAGCAGTGAAACAGCTGAAGGGGCTGCAATGTCAGACTTGGAACTGTTTTACGTTTGCTACCCTAGAAGGGGTGTTCATGATTCTCAAGTCTTTCAGGACTGCATGCATACCAAGTGGACACCTGTTCATGCAAGATGTTTTTATAGTCCCATGGGTGAGTGTAGTTTCCCTGTACAAGTACTTGCAGTACTATGCAGTCTCTTAGAACACTTAATTTCTTAAAATTCTTGAGTTTGTGTAGTTTATTTAGTCAGGATGATGTGAAATAGTACGTATTTAAGTAGTGTTTGCTGCAATGCAGCTTTTGTGTATAGGCTTCACTGAAATGAGTGTCTTTAGTGGGCTTTAATTCAAACACATACTGTCGAAGTATTTTAAAATTCTGAGTGGAGTCAAATCTATGCATTGTATTTTGTGAAAAGTGAGGGCTCTCTAAGAGGGATGTGAATGCTGTTGTAGTTCATGGAGTCAGTGATCTTGAAGTTTCATGAATTACTTTTAAAATTTAACTAGTCCTTTGGGTGTTTAAGTCTTGTTCCAGTAGTCCAAGTTGCTATATAGGTGAGTTCTAAGTGAATCTTCCTACATTTTTGAGACTCATTTACAGGTTTTGTACACTGACACCTGTTCCTCTTAACTGCTGAACTGCAAAGTCCATTTATCTTAAAGAAAACAAACAAGTGGAGCTTGAAAAATGTTCAGAAGTGAACAGTCTAGTTTATATTGTGTTACTAGTTTTTCTTACATATGCATACATTAAGTATTCTTCTGAGCTCATGTTCATATAGACATGTGCTTTGAGTCTTGTTTTGTTCACGGGGTTGTTTTGGGGTGTGAGATTGGAGGTATTTGGTTGGTTTTTTGTTGTTGTTTTGGTGGTGTTTTTAAAATTTTAATCCTATTTTTTTCTCTGTGCATTTGTGGCCCCTCCTTATGCCAGTGTCCCCTTCAGTTGTTCTCGCTTTCTTTGTACCCTGTTTTCCTGCCAGAAAGGTGGAAGTTCTTTTAAACCTCCTTAGTTATTCACTAAGAAAATGTTGTTTGTGTTTAATATATACTTCAAACCTTGTCTGTAGAGTAAAAGCTTCAACTGTTTCTATTGTCTGATACAGTGTCCAGGAACTGTTAGCAATTCTATCATGCTGTCAAATTAAATTTTTTTTTTAATTGTAAGAAAATGGAATATATTCATAAACTTGAATGGTTAAATGAAGGTCTGTATAGCTCTAACAGTTGTGTAAGATAAGAACAGAGCCCAAGTAAAACAGCTTTCCTGCCCTCTAGCAGCTTAGGGACTCATAAGTCACACTTGCATCCTTTAGTTTGAGCCTTTCACAGCTTTCTGCAAGTCAGTCTAAAATCATTCTTTATCCCGTAGATATTCTTGTCATTCACGGCATTGGTGGTAGTTCCCTAACTGCAAGCAAGCACTGTGTAAAAAATTCTTCTGGTTTTAAAACTTCTGTATATTTTATTAGCTATCCCTTAGTTGTTTTAGAATGAAATAGTGAGTTCCATCTGTATATCTGCCATACAGTTCCTATTCTCATATCTTCCCCATAGACATGTATAGGTATCTTCCGTAGAATTTTCTTTTGAGGGCTGAGTCCTAGTTTGCATGGTCTATATGTAGAAGTGCTGCCATGCCTCTGGTCATCTTGGTATAAAAGCTGAAGGAAAATCTGTTTGAATGACATAGTCCATCAGTATCATTTTATTCTGTGGCTTTTCATGTTGTTTGTATGTTTGCATTTATAGAGAGAAAATGTTCAAATTTATTTGTGGAAGAAAAAACATGTTACTTTGTGCCTTCATCTCAGAAGCAACAGATCAGATTTTCATCTGTTATTTGGGTGAAGATCTTTTATTTCACTTTACTTGGTGTTACCTTTTTTTTTAGCAAGGGACATTGTTTGACACTGCGTGTAGTAGCAAACATGCAAGGGGTCATACGGCTGACAGTGGTGTTCTTCAAACTATTGAAGACATTTGATCTGCTCTCGAGGTGGAGAGAGAAATGTGTTTTATTTCTCTAGAGCTGGTATTCTGTTATGTTGCTGTCTATGGCTTATTTGGATTAGCCTTGCAGTAAGCTGGCCTGTGGCTACGTTGATTGCTAAATATTGCAGTTCAAGTGCAGATGCATTTACTGGTCAGATCTTTATTGCCCTTTCACCATGCTTTTGAAATGCTCGGTGCTTAGCAATATTGCTGAGTGATCTAATGTATTAATTTTGCCTCTCTTATATTCTTATTTCTGAATAATAATGAAATGTGACAGTCTGAAAAGAGTATCTTTTAAGCATGGAAAATTGCATAAGAGCATTTGTTGCACATCTCTTCAGACTGCAGCTCAGTGTGCACTGTTTAATATTTGACTTGTTCTTAAAATTGTATTTTAAATTTGTATAAAGGCAGTATGTGTTGGCAGGTATTGAAACCCTTAATTATCTAAAATACCAAAGTAATTTGGAATGCAGCAACCTTTCTGCAGCAATGAATCTGATACTGAAATGATGTGCCATCAATAGATGTGATTTCTATTTATTTTTAATTGGTACTTAGTGAAAATGAGGGCACTGAAGTCCATTTGAGTAGTAGCTGAAACTCCTTCAGAAGATTTTTGTCCATCACAGATCCTTTTTGATATTTTACAGTAAGAGAATGGTTGCAAGATATTTAGGATAAATTTTCTTTCTGATCTTTCTTTTGATCTGTTCAGCAGAGATACAGAATTAACCAACCACATAGATAGTGTAAGAATGGAATCTGGCCAGTACTTCCATGTGGAAGAATTACGGAAGAGTATGGTGTCAGATGTCTCTAACTTAGAAAATGGTTAGAATTTATTAATGCAGAAAAGGAGCACTAGATACACAAAAGAAATTCAGAGCAGTAAAATGTCAGTGCACTCGGAACAATGTTAAATTGTGCAGTAATTTCTACTATTTAAAGGAAACTTGGTATCATGGTCCTACCAAGTGCACTACAATTTTGAGCTGCACCCATAAATCAGCTTTTTTTTTTTTTTTCATATGCTGTTAAGTGTTAACTGTCTTGCCAAAAGCACATTCTCCCTACAGTAAAGACCCTTACCTATAGGCAGCAAAGGTCTATGTTCTTTAAAGACTGAATTATTGAAAATTAATTTCTTTGCCCTACAAAGTGTTTAAAGAAACTTTAACATTTGACTTTTTGGTGCAGGTTCTTAAAAGCAGCCTTAGCCCTTAGTATAAGGACATGTCCAAACCCATAATGAATTCATTATGATTTTGGCAGTGATCAAAACAATTATAACTTCAAGTCCTAAATAGCTGGCTACACAAATTTACAGCATGCAAACTAAATCTACCTAGGCCTTTTATAATAAGAAAATTGTTTATTATCTGGCTGGATTTCAGGAGAGATTCTATAACCTTGTAACCTGTAGGCCAAACTTGATTTAAATAGATTAAACATCTGAAAATAAAATATACTTGAAGCCATTTTGCATCACTGGTTTTTAACCTTGTAATGTCTGAAGGTTAAATGGTGATGTAAGTTATATGTAACTTGATTTCCTAATTTACCTAAAAAAAAAGCACCAATTTTCAACATCCGAATTCTACTTACAGTATAGCACTTAAAGGAGGACAGGAAATGTAAATTTTCAGACTGTAGTAAGACCTTGCGTCTGCAGTGGGAATCCTTTCCTCCACTTTTGCTTGACTATGACTTCTTTTAGTGCTAATTTGACATTTTAAGCCATTCACATAGAAAATGCACTAACTGCTTGATGAATGGAGGAACTTATTTCCAGTTACCATTCCATTGTAACAGCTTCCAAATGAGGTCCATGATTTTGTGCTTTTGTCCTCATGTTTACTCAAATGAAGTTTTAATTGCCCACTGAGTAAATGGTGTGTAGTAGGATCCAAACAAACCAGAGTTTGAAGGGTTAGAGTGTTGCAATAACTGGAGTTCTCCACTTGTGTGATCAGTTCCCTCCCCCACAGCCCCCTGCTCAAAATTACTTCATTTTTTGTTGTAGAATTATATAGAATACATGCAGGGAGGACTGAAAAAACCCCAAAGATTATGTGTATTGTTACAAGACATTAAAAAAAAAAAGGCTATGAAAAAGCAGAATACTCTGGGAGTGAAAAAGGTATGAGGCGTCTCTTTCCTTTTGGTCCTTGCTCAGTAGGTCTGAGGGTATACACAGGATACATTTGCAGCCCAAACAGTCCTGCTTTCTAAACAGTTCCAGGCTCCTGTACAGCTGTGTGTGTGCTGTGCACCTTCACAGTGGACAGAATCCTCAGGTGAAGTTACTCTTAGTTGACTGTCTTATTTTATGTCATGGCACATCAGATGAGATCTGCCACCAAGATAAAAATAGTCATGATAATTTCTTTTGCCTTTTCCAGGTAACATTCAGATCTCGTGGATTGATGATACATCAGCCTTCGTATCACTGAGCCAGCCAGAACAAGTACAAATAGGTAAGTGTTTCTGAATTTACTTCAGTATTAAGACTTCAGCTGGCTCCTGCAAAATGCCCTGAGCCAACAAGGTCTGTGGCTCTAATGGCAAAATTACTGACTCAGTTCAGATGCTGTAGGAGGAACTAAACTTTTATAATGCCAGCACGTGTTACTGCAGAGGCAACAAGCCCAAACCAGACTTGGTTGAGACTTTTATGTTTCATTCCATGACCTTCTAAGTACCTGGACCTATAGGTAGAGTAATGCTAGTTTCTTCACTTGACACAGTATTTATTGAGGTTATTTACTGTTACTTTGCACAAAGAAGGGCTATCAAAGACTTTGCTTTCAAATAGTCTTTGGACTGGTTTGGTTTACATTTGCAAGTGACAAATGCAGTGGAAAGCCTTTTGGTATATTGTAAAGTGTGCAAAATAATAGCCTCCTAACTGTCTGGTCTGCTAATGTGCAGGAATTATACATGAACTTTTTCTTGAAAGTTCCTTGGTCCAGGGTTTCTTATATTACTTCTCGATTTGTATTTTTAGGAGAGGGATTAGTTTACAGGAAAAAAAAAATGTCCATGATTACATAAATCCATTAAGTGAACCCACATTCCTAACTCACATAATTAGGACAAATAGCAACATTTTACTATTTACAATTTATTGTTTACAATTGTGCAAGGTACTCTAGAAAAAAAAAAAAATTTGTTGTCTTCTCTAAGAAGCAGACTAAAGCCATAGCACAAAATGGTATCTAGGTATTGTAAGAAGAATATGGAATAAGTAACACTTTTGAGAGATCATCAAGAATTAATCAAGTGTTAAGGAAAAAAAAAACCAAGAAAGGAAGAGACCAGCATCTCTGAATTTACTGAAAATATTGCTCTAGTTATGAGGAAAAGCAGACTTTTTGGGGTGTGGGATTTTGGGATTGGTTTTTTTTTCCGTTATTTGTTTATGTTTGTTTGTTTGCTTGGGTTTTTTTGTTCTGTTTTGGTTTTGAGGGGTTGGATTTTTTCTTGGCTTGGGTGTTGAATCCCACTGAGTTCACCATCTATCTTAACAAAGCTCATGTAAAGAAGCTTTCTGGTTCTGGATGCATAATCAGTGCATGTCTCCAAATCCTTATTACTTTCCTATGAGTGTTGAGCATTCTTAATACGTGCCTATCTCTGCAGAGGATTTTGACTGCTTACCTTACAGAAAGTGTTCTGTAGAAGCAAGAGCCATTGTTTCTTCATCTTTATATAGATATAAGGACCGTATAACTTCTAGTGAGACTTTACATATAAAGAATTATGTCAAAATAAATATGGCATTATTTTAGTTAGCTCTGTAACTCAGCAAAGCACTGCTAGTGCTTCTTGAATGCATCGTCTTAGGTTCTTATCTGATGCATTCATGGTTTGTCGCTGTATGTATTATAGGTAGTGGTGATGCCAGCACATCATCAAAGGTTTGAGGAAAATGCTGTTCAGGCAGCAGCAAGTACATTAAGGTTTATTCCTTACAATCTTGTAATCTAAACTATTTCAAGTAAAAATGTACTCTGAGCTGTGAAATCACGGATGTTTGTGAAGTAGTAACTTTATCTGAAGTGTCTGAAGCTTTTTATTTCAGACCTGATAAATCTTATTCAGAGTTTGGCCTCCATGTGTGAGGGTTAGGCTGAGAAAAGTAAAGGGATGGAATTGTTCCACCTTGTCTTTCCAAGAGGATTTGTCTTTGTGGTGAAATACAACGAAGTTGCATTTTCTGCTTTTTAATTCAGATGCCTCCGTGTACAGAGTATCTATAGGTCATTGAAAGTTTCTCTCTCTATGACTTTTTTACCCCTCTTTTCAAGCTGATAGCTTGTTTCTTAATGAGACTTGCAAGTCTCTTTGTTTTCAGTACGAGCCATGTGTTTCATGACATTTCATAAGCTGCAAGTCTTCCTAGGTGCTGCTACAGTAACTGCCCCACTGCTATTGCCTCAGTTACCTGTGGACAAAATACTTGGCATACATGTTCACCACCACTATTTAGATTATTTTCTTATAGTTTTTAGTTTTTGCTACAGCAGCTGTATATTGTAGAAAGAACTAAATGTCTGCAGAATATTTAAACTGGATCTTTCTGGCACTGCTCTGTGTGTGTGTTCCTTCTTATGCTTTGACAAACAGGGAGGCTTGTTCTGTGGCCTGCATGCTAGGAAGTTATTTCTTTGAAAGCTCAGGTGATTCTTTCACAGATTGTTATGAAGTCAGGTTATTAAAATCTCATATACTGAAAGCAGTCAGCCAACCAAGCTGATAAACTCTAGCAACCTCAATTACCACAGTTCTGTGACTTTTATTGTAAAATTGCTTAACTGTCTTTTCTTTTTTTTAACCTGTGTAATAAATAAATCATAAAATCAATTCTATTATTCTGTTTCCTCATCTTAAATTCTTTAACAAACTGCTTCAGCAATTAAAGTCCCTACTTGTAATTGTGATTTAGTGAGCTGTGTTTAAGTGAAGAACCTAGGAAAAACGAATTATGTGGCCTGTTTTTTAACCTGTTTATATAAATACATCTGCATCTTCTGGACTATATAAAAACCTTGGAGAAGTGTCAAACAATAGGATACGATGCAAGATGTTGCTACAGACATACGTTTATGCTTAACTCTTTTAGATGTTTCTAGCTTTGAGGTGCTATTACACACACTGGATCACACACAGGATGTCAGGGGTTGGAAGGGACCTTGGAGATCTTCAAGTCTAACCCCCCTGCCAGAGCAGGACCATAGAATCCAGCACGGGTCACACAGGAGCAGCCAGGCAGGGTTTGAAAATTTCCAGAGCAGGAGACTCCACAACCTCTCTGGGGAGCCCCTTCCAGGGCTCTGGGACCCTTACAGTGAAGAAGTTCCT
>JANHGN010018007.1:74121-86649 GCA_024605025.1 Megaceryle maxima
CTCCTGGGTGCATCTCATCAGGGCCCATGGACTTATGGACATTCAACTGATGTAACTGGTCCTTCACCCAGTCTTCACTGGCCAGAGGAGAGTCACCCCTCCCCCAGGCCCTCTCCCCTTCATCCAGGGACTGGGGTTCACCGGGGCTGCTCTTAGAAGTAAAGACTGCAGCAGAGAAGGTGTTCAGCAGCTCTGCTGTCTCTGCATCCTCAGTTACCAGGGCTGCTGCCCCATTCAGCAGTGGCCCCACACTTTCCCTATTCTGCCTCTTACCACTGATGGATTTGAAGAAGCCCTTCTTATTTATTCTCTTTTGCTTCATTTGCCAGTTGAAGTTCTAAGACGACTTTGGCCTTCCTTGTTGCCTTCCTACATGCCCTGACTGCCTCTCTATAATTCTCCCAACTGACAAGTCCTTTTTTCCTTTTTTAATATGTGTAGCTACTAAAGCACATATATTCAACAAACACAGCTATGGAAAATAGATGATTGGAGCATGAAGGGTGTGTGGAAGTTTTCCTGTATTGATAAGGTGGTCAGATTTGCATTATATATGAGTCTGGGCACTGTAGGAACACCCAGACTTATTTTGCATCCTTTTAATAAGGAAGCTGTGTGGGAAAAGCTATGAAAATAGTATCAATTCTGGAATAATCCGCATGAAGTCTTAACTGATTCTAGGTCTACCAAAGTTTTTTTTAAACTCGCTTTCAATCTGGGAGATGCTTTTATTCTTAGGAGCAATTTAAATACTGAATATTTGGCTGAAGTAATGTAAAGCTACAAGATTGAACAGCAGACCATTTAAAGACTGATCTGCAGTCATCCCTTGATATACACACTCAGGATAACCAGTAAATCAATCTGGCTTATTTCTTACAATTCTCCCATGTCTTTTTTATTTTGTGCAGTTTTGTAGGTGTTAAAACAGAATTTGAAACATGATTTTCTGTATTACTAGTTTTGTGCAATGGATTGCAATTCTGATAACCTTGCATTCTCAATGCAGAGAGGTTTTCTCCATTGCTTTGAGAACTTTGGAAAACTTTGCTTTTACTTCAAGATTATTTTGTACCCGTTTAAAACAAAAAAAAAAAGGAAAGAGGGGGTTAGAGAAGGGTCATGTTGTTTTTGTTTTCTTCAAATTGTCTTTTACATTACAGATAGTTAACTGTAATTCATTCTCATGCTCATGCTTAACCTTTACAGCAAACACATGACAGATCTCTTAAAATGCAACACTTTGTATAAGCCATTCTGTGCTGTTTCTGTTGCTTACAGCTCTTCCTGGCTTCGGGTATTTTAAATGGACTAAAAACTTGTTCATCTGCACCCTGGGAATATGTTGGATTTCTCCTGTTAATATGCATAGAAATCCATTTTGAATATGTAGGTAGGAAAATGTATCTGCTCATCCCCCAGTGTTCTTTAAAACAATGTTCCTGACTTATGTAATATCATGGATGGTAGCCATTAAGACCTAGTCAAAACCTAATAAATAAAACACTGGCCATATGTTTTTCTCTTTAAAAAGCAGAAATCTGATTAGCTGAGTTTAACTACTGAGTAGCTCTTCAAATTTCCCATGGTAATCAGTAGTGTGGATGTGGCCAGGAAGAATGCACATTCCAGTTTTTTAACTGTCTAAAGTGTTACCCTGAAGGACCTGTGAATCTCTGCGTAGTATAAAAAGGCTTGTTCCCTCTGAAAAAAATAAGCAGGGGAAAGGCAGTATTTTTATAGGCAATTTTGGAGCTGCTCCTAAGTTTCAAAATGAGTATGGCATGCTTAAAACACATAAAGCCGAAAGCTCGGGAAACAAGAAGCAAATCTCTTAACTGTCTCATTTTGCTGCTTATAATAATGTCCAAGAATCCTCACTTGATTATTCATGCAACTTGCATATTGGCAGACTCTGCAATTTAGTATGAGTTGAAAAGGCTTGTTCTCATATAAAATCATACTGCTCTTGACAGTTAGAACACAAACTCAGCTTGAAGAGGAAGCTACATCAAGACAAACGTTAGTTATCCATTTTATAATCACCATGGAGTTAGGTGCTTGCCTTGTCTATATATGCAAGTTGTACTTGCATATTTAGTGGCAAAGGTTGTTCTTGAGTTCTAGTGAGCTGGCTTCTCTGTGTCAGTTAGAACTGTTGAACTGCCGTGTTGTCACATTAAAGCTGGTAAGGAGTTTGTGACCGTGGTGCTTTAGATGGCTGTAATTTTTCCCTTTTTGCAATTTGCTCTGCTGTAAACTGATTTCCAAGTTACAAGTACCCAAAAACAGTAATGGGCAATCAACCCAGTCTATTTGCTGTTGAGCTTTGCTGTTCAGGGTAGGTAACTAGTAAGAATTTGTGAAGTGGGTGATACTCCTTTAGCTGGATGTCTGGGAGACAGAGCTTACTGTTGCCACATTGTACTTTGTGTGGTCTCAACATTTCTGTCAAACCCAGAGCGTGTGTTTTTTAAGTGTGTGATGAAAGTTAAAGTAGCGTGCGCTCTTACAGCTCATAAATGCAGGGAACTTCAGAACCAGCTTCTGGTGTGCAGTGTCTGGCTCTTACGGCTTAGAGCTTGCTAGATAAGCTCAGTTGTGGATGCTGTTTAGCTTTGTATATTTATAAAGTCAGCTTTTCATCAGGAAAGGTTAGTATGAAATAAATACTATTTTAATGCTTCTTGACTTACAGGGGCCTAGACTTCTTGCAAACAGACTGGAGGTCTAGTGGTGGGGAAGATGGGAGAGACTTCAGCTTGTCTTAACTTTAAAGTAAACTCAGTATTAATAAATCGATATAATTTAAGTACTTCAACATTTCAACCATTTCAGTATCTCAAGTATTCTGGGCAGCTAACTAGTTTGAGATTCCTCAGTTAATGCATTGCATCAATGATAAGCTCTTGTATCACAGTATCACAGGGTGTCAGGGGTTGGAAGGGACCTTGGAGATCTTCAAGTCCAACCCCCCTGCCAGAGCAGGACCATAGAATCCAGCACAGGTCACACAGGAGCAGCCAGGCGGGGTTTGAAAATCTCCAGAGCAGGAGACTCCACAACCTCTCTGGGGAGCCCCTTCCAGTGCTCTGGGACCCTTATCTGTTGGAACAGCCTAGGCAAATAACCTTGTTATTCATGGTTTCCTTGAGTTCTGTTGCCAGCCAACTATTTGGTCTATTTACATCACTGGTCTAAAAATAATTTATATGCACTTTTAAAGGGAGGTTTCTTTAGATGTCTTTGTGCTTGTGGAGTCTTTATAGGCCATCTACAAAGAACTCTTAGAAATGCTGTTGCTTGAGAGTGATTTAATTTCTAAAACATGGGAGAAGTCTTATAAATATATTAGATTTTTAAAGTGCTTGAAATTAAAAATGGGTTTCTGTTCTGAGACATTTGACATATGTTGATGGAAATAATGGACAGGTTTATCAGTGGTACTTCAAAAATATACCTGGTTCCTTTTCCCTTAGCAGCTAACTCTTGCTCTTAATTCTTCTTGCCTAATCTATATTCTGATTATGAACAACTTCTTCAGTATTTTAAGACCACTTAAGAGCAATTTTAACTTGAGAATCTTCCTAAGAATGTTTTTCTGGCTGTTTTTAAAATGCAATAAATACCCTTAACCTGAAATTTAAAATACATGTGAAAAGCAATGCATTCAGGCATTGAAATAATGCTAAGTTGTTCCATGTGTTAGTGCCCTGATAACGTGAGCTCATGCAGAATTTCCTGTGTGCAAGACATCTCCTTCCTCTAGGTATGGAGTAGACCAATGTATTTGGACAGCAGGGGAGCAAAGGACTAAAGCAGGTGCAGCAGCTGTAATTGTGATGGCCATTCTTGTTTAAATCATTCATCTTTCTGAACTTGTGAGTTTCTTGACAGGGCTGGACTTGGTGGTTTATTAGAGTTTTATAAGATTTATTAAGGAACCTTCTACCTGGCAGGAAAGCTGACCACCACAGTTTCAAACTGAGCCCATATATCTTGGGATTGTGTACCTATCAGACTCTTCTCACTGAATTTGTGGCAATGGCAGGTACTGATTCCTGTCCTACTCAGATTGTTTGGAAAATGACATTCGCATGGTTGTGTTCTCACCAGTAAGATGATATGAAATTCATTTGAGATGCATACTCCGGGCAGGAAGCTATCTTAATGTGGACCAAGGAAGCTGGAGTCACACTGCAGCATGTCACATCTCAGCTGTTACTGTTATTTTACTTTTTTTTCAAATTATGCACAGTGTCAAACAGTTTCTCTAGCTTTTTGTGATTTCCTTTCTTCTCCTCCCATCAAATTTTTAATTCTTAAGACCCACAAGGTTTTGATGTTTTAGGAAAGCTTGGTTTAAAATTTCCATCGGTGGCTTTGCTTATGATGCTGAATCTGCAGGTTTGACTCTTACATGATATGTACATGTGTATGTGCAGGTATTTAAAAAAGCCTTGGTATTTCTCCTGTTAGTTTTTGAGTGGCTTGGATTCTTGTGCTGCATCAAAATGGCATTTAAGATGAGAAACTCATGATGTAATAATAGTAGTAAGATATAATCACCTAGTAGATGTATACTTGAACATTGTTTTTATGCAAGTTGAATTTTTTAAGGATATACTTTCCCTTGAAACTGCATGTAATTTTTCTGAAGATCGTAGTGATTTGTTCCCCATGCCTGTATGTTAAGGGAAGGACTTGAATGAAAGGACTTCCACTAGAAAGACCAGAGAAGTTTGTAGGTTTTGTATGCCTCATGGTTCATAAGGATTATGAAAATGGGAAGTTGAAGCATTTAGTTTTATTTGGCATGCCCTTTTAGATGGGGACTGTACCAACACACTTGTTGCAGTAGTAAATATGTTCATTCTGTCAATGGGATGCCGCAATCATTCCTGTAGCCAACTGTATCTAATGGGTGAACTTGTTATCTACATAGTTCTTCCTGAAGCACCTGATGGGGAGCATCCATAGGCACTTCAATTGGAAATGTCTGTGTTAGTCTTGAACAATTTCTTGGACAACATTACCATGAGGATGTCTTCAAGCTCAGTTCGCTAGTTCTTGCTCTGAAGGTATTAACAAGCATCAGAAAGGTCATCAGATTTTGCAGGAGGGTACTTCCTGCAACTGCTCTAGCCTGAGCTGAAATGTTTAATTTGCTGATGTTACAACAGAGCTAATGGTTTGTGCCAGTTGAATCCTTCATGGTTACATAAAGGCAATGACTCTTTCCCCACTCTAACAGTGAGTTCCCACTGCTTTCTTCTGCTAGTTCTGGGTCCAGAAAAAATAAGGAAGGAAAAATTTTGCTGGTTTAGTGAGGTGAACTGGCTCATCAGCTGGCTAACACCAGAAGCACTGTGAAAGAGGTCACAGGAGCGGGTGGCTCGGAGCAGGGGCTAAGGAGCCAAGGCCCAGGACTCTCCCATTTGGTAACAGGCTGTTGGATGAAATGAGCTGTCTAGCCAGACCATGGGTTCTTTCACTTTCCAAAAAGTCTTTCATAGCTGAGTACTCTCTGCTTTGAGTAATCCTAGATACTGAGGCCACTTACCTGACTAGGAAGGAAGTGTTCTATACTCTTTTGATTTGTAGATTAACAGATCTGAACACTGTACTAGTCCTCCTGAAAACTAAAACTCTTCAGCGTTGATTTAAAAGCATTTCTGTATTAGTAAATGCAGGGAATGAAATGTGGTGAATTTCTGCTATTGTTGTTCAGGAATCTTGACTGTAGCAAGAAAATTAATTGCTGATTGATATATTGTCTGGTTTTACCATGGAACCTGTGGTATAAATCATCCTATGGACAGCTGTTTTACAACTTTCAGCATTGCTGATGCAGAATTAAGAGAACCGATTATAGGCTTCCCTTCAGGCGCCTGAAGCCGTCAGTGAAAAAACAAAACAAAACAACCCCCTTTTTCCTGTAAGTTTGAACATAATAGGGTTTTTTCTTAATATAACATGGCCAGGAGGTCAAGGGAGAAACATTATTCTTAATGCATCCCACGATACCATTGGTCTTCTGGGGCCCAAAGGCACATTGCTGGCTCATGGTTAACTTACTGTCTACCAGAACTCCAAGATCTTTCTCCTCAGGGCTGCTTTCCAGCAGATCTACCCCTAGTCTGTACTGATGCATGGTGGTGGTCCTTCCTAGGTGCAGGATCCTACATTTGGTCTTGTTAAACCTCATTAAGTTCTGTTCTGCCCAGCACTCCAGCCTGTCCAGGTGATGCTGGATGGCAGCACAGCTCTCTGATGTGTGAGCCACTCCTCCCAGTTTTCTACCATCAGCAAACTTGCTGAGGATACGCTCTATCCCCTCACCTAGGTCACTGATAAATACATTAAATAAGACCAGATGCAGTACTGACCCCTGGGGAGCACCGCTGGCTACAGGCCTCCAACTTGACCCTGCACCACTGATCACAATCATTTGAGCTCTGTCACTCGGACAGCTCTCAGTCCACCTCACTGTTCACTCATCTAACCCGTACTTCCTGAATTTCCCAATGAGGATGTTGTAGGAGACAGTGTCAGAAGCCTTGCTGAAGTGAAGGTGGGTGACATCAACTGCTCTCCTCTCATCTAGCCAGCCAACTATGACATCATAGAAGGCTATCAGATTGGTCAAGCATTATTTTCTCTTTGTGAATCCATGGTGACCTCTCCCAGTAACTTTGTTTTCCTCTGCAGTGTTTTGAGATGACATCCAGAATGATTTGTTCATTGCTTTTTTGGGGATGGAGGTCTGTATGTTTCATGGCTCATCTTTCTTGCCCTTTTTGAAGACTGGAATGACATTGGCCTTCCTCCAGTCCTCAGACACCTCTCCTGTTCTCCATGACCTTTCAGAGATCATGACAGAGATCAGAGAGCGGCGCAGCAGTAGCATCTTCCAGCACACTCTGCACTTGAGGGTGCATACCCCCGGGGCCCATGGATTTACAGACGTTCAGTTTGGCTAAGTGGTCTCTAACCTGGTCCTCTTCTACCAAGGGAAAGTCTTCCTCTCTCCAGACCTTTTCTCTTACCTCCAGGGTCCAGGATTCGTGAGAGCTGGTTTTAGCTGTGAAGCCAAAAGCAAATGTGACATTCAGTAACTCCAGCTTCTCTGTGTCTTTTGCTACTAGGGCCTCAGTCATCAGAGGGCCCACATTTTCCCTAGTATTCCCTTTTTTATTGATGTACTGAAAAAAACATTCTTGTTGTCTTTGATGCCCCTTTCCATATCCAGTTCCATGTAGGCCTGCTCTTTCCATGTTGCATCCCTGCATTCTCTGACAACATTCCTATATTTCTCTAAAGTGGCCAGTCTTGTTTTCCACATTCTGTGAATTTCCTTCTTCCACTTGATTTTTTTTTTCCAGAAGACCCTTTCTCATCCATGCAGGTCTCCTGCCCCCTCTGTTTAATTTCTTATTTGTAGGACTACACCAATCTTGAGCTTAAATTTGATAAGTCTCCTTGGAAGAGCAAGGGGAACAGGCATGATAAATGATAGAAAACTTGTTGAAGCCTGTGACTGAATGCTGCAACTGGTACTGAGAGACTTGAGACTTCCCAATAGTTACATGGAGGCTGGTTTCCTTATCACTGGCTAAAAACACAGAATAAATAATTCTGCTGATCTCTGAGACAGTCAGCTGTAGTCCCACTTCTGTAACAATATGACTAAGTAAATACTTTTTAACTTCTTCAGGGATTTTGAATTTTTCTAAGTGATGCTGGCGTTCAAAATTGCACTGCATTATAAGTTTCAAACAATTAGGCTCCAATTTCCACATGGTTAAATGTTTTTACTAGTAAAAGAAATTAAAAGTGAATTTTAATTATCTCCTGACATCAGAACAAAACGGGACTCTCATGGTGGTTTTCAGTGCAGGATGATCCTGGAGGGTCCTTCGTGCAATTTGTTTTATTTCATTTTCAGGGTGCTTTTGTCTTTTAGTTGGTTGTTGGTTTTTTGTGTTGTGGGGTTTTTTTTTGGTTTTGTGGAGTTTTAAACTGTTTGTGGAGTTTTGGTTTTTTTATGTTGTTTTGGTTTTGTTGTTTTTTGGGAGGTTTTTTGTATGTGTGTGGTTTTGTTTGTGATTTTATGTGTTTGGGCTTTTTGTGTGTGTGTTTTGGGCTTTTTTTTGGTTTGGTTGTTGTTTTGTTTGGTTGGTTTTAGTAAACTGTTTGCAGTGAGGGTTTTGCTTCTCTTTAAGCTTCCTTGAGAACAAGATCTTGAGAAGCACACTGAAGAAGTGTCACTTCATTCAGCAATGCTGGGCAGGTCTGCTCTAGTTACTTGGCATGTGCAAAAGGTGCAGCAGCACCACTGTTACGGAAAATGGCAGGCAGGCAATCAGGATTTCTGTAGCTGAATTAGCAGCTATTTTTTATTCCCTTCAGTCACAATGGAAATATATTCTTGACTCTATTAGAAGTAGAAGTAGACCTGTGCAGGATACTTCTGGTGAAAGTGGAGAAACCTATTTTCAGGATAAAGTTTTATCTCAATAACAGCTTTAGCAAAAGTTGTGCTCAACAAAACAGCCACCTGCCTAGTGTGGGTTGATGACCAAGGCTTTAAAGATCCCAGTCTGTCGTACTATAGGTGTCTTACCCTGGTAAATTAATGGGGCCTTAGAACCATTTTGGCAGTTACAGTATTGGATGGCTTTACTCTCCTAAAACTCCACTGGACTGCTCAGCTGACTGGTGATGTGTTGGTGTGAGCATTCCAGATGAAAACAAAAACAAAAACAAACAAACAAAAAAAAACCAAACAAAAAACCAAAACAAAACAAAACCAAAAAAAACCAAAAAAACCCAAAAAAAACAAAACAAAAAAAACCCACAAACTCCCTCAAAACCACAAAACCCCATTTTAAAAGCAGCATTTAAGGAAGCATTCAAACTGTTCTGTTTAAAATGCAAATCAATTTGAATCCTTCTGACCTGCTTACTGTTAAAAGTACAATAGTGTAAGCTAGCTTTTATTGTAACCAAACTTCAGAACTTGGTCTAATCCACTACACTTAGTTGCTTTTTGAAATGACTCTTTTGTAAGAGGAACATAGTTAATTCACAGGATCACTTCTTTCTTGATTAAAAAAAACCACACGTGTTTTGTAGTCTTCTAGATTCTTCTAGATGCCAGTGAAAGGTTGAAAAATCACTGAATAATACAATAAAGTAGCCAGCTAGTTTAGAACGTTGAGCTTTCTTCTCTCCCATTCCATACAGAGAATAAAGATGGTGAGATTGTCTCTGTGCTGTATTTCTAGCTGACCGAGTGAGTCATAATTAACTCTGGGCTACTACATGAACTTACTCCAAGCGAAGAAACATTGTGAAAGAAAACTAAATAGAGTAATTTAATATATAAATATAGGAGTCAGTATAGCCTGCCCCCTTTCTTCTTCTAAAGATTGCTCATAGTTTTAAAAGCTGTTCATTTACTCTAGTGAGGGAGGGAAAACTGTCCTGGTGCTGTCCTTGTTCTTTACAGTGTTCTTTGTTTTGGCTTTCAAACCAGACTATTGAAAAAAACAAAACAAAACCACAGAGCAATTTTTACTGTGTTTGTTTGTTTGGGATGTACTGGTCTTTTTGAGGGTGGGCCAGGGTTTCACATCACCAAGGTTTTTTGCTTACGTGAGTTTACATGCTTAGATGAAGCAAAGAGGCTGTGATTTCACCAGGTTTGAAAATAAACTGGTTTGACACTAAAGAAAAATACATTTGACAAGGACTACCTTAGGTGAAAAAAACTGGGGAAAAAGAACCAGAAATGGATAATGGGACATAGCTTGGTTGAGGAAAATCAGTGCCTAATGGTAGCAGAGGCAAACAGTTTAAAAAAGGAGGTACCTTGCCAGAGAAAATAAGAAACATTGATTTTAATATTGAAGAATGTTTAGGGTTATGATAGATAGTAAGACCAGAATGAGATAAAGACACACCCAAAAAAGACTGAACAGGGGAAAAAACAAATTTGAGAGCTCAGGATAAGAGCAGAAACGGGCAGAAATGCTGGCTGGCTGGTGGGAATTCCGTCAAGTTCATGCATCTCTGTCTGAAAGAAGCAAACCGAGTGTGCCCAGTGCTTTTTATGTTGAGTCAACACCAGCAGCTATCAGAAAGTTTCGTAATTCTAGTGGGGGAGGCTGGTGAGGGGCATTTCAGATTTCTGGTCTGACTAATTAGTTGTGTGTTTAAGGGTGATGCCTTGCAGCAGAAATTGGCCAGGTGTGCCTGAAGGTCTGAAAACTACATATAGGCTCAAAAAAAGAAAGGACTATTAATATTGCAGTGCCAGTTTCAAAAATATGCACCATAACATAGGTGAATGATGCACAGGCATTAATAAAATCCATGGCCATGTGATCACATACTGTTTCTTCTGGATTTATGGCTTCTCTGGGAATACGTTAATATATTTTCTGTGTAGGAAGACAGTCCTGATTGAATGCTCTCTGTAGTGGACAGTTTAATTCCATTTCGGTTAATTTAAAAGATACCCTCAGATCTGGAATGTTGTCTTTGCTGCTGCTTTCTGTTTATAAACTAGGCACATAGCACTTGGCTCATGAGTTGTACTTTGAAACACCAGACAATGCCATGATGAAAAACGTGCACATGCGAACTGCTGATTTTTTTTTAATGCAGCATGAATAGCCCTAGAAGTCAATAAATAAGTCTGTGGAACCATATAATGAATAAGGAGGGTAAAAGCAAATACTTTGCTGGCTGCTCACTAACTGGACACTGTTGGTCCAACTGAGGCAGCAGGCCTATGTTTTAGGTAGAAGCTGATCAGGTAAGAATAATGCAGCATCTATACAGAGGTCATGGTAAGGCTTCACAGGTGAATTTTTACTTAAATAGTTCATGAATTCAGGTGTTTAGTATTGCAGCCTTCATCTGTGCAGGTCTGTGTATTGTTTTTATTTATATATTGTAGTCTTTTTACCTACAGAGTTCACTTAGGTATTTGCCTACTAAGAGGCTCAGTATTGTCGCTGGCCATCTATCAGGATTTTGCTCAGCACAGGAGCAAAGACTTGATGGAGGAGTATCTTTGTACACATTCCTCTTCAATTACTGAACAGTCAACCTGTTAGTAGCTTGCCTAATAGCTGGGAAGATGATGTCCTCTAGAAATGCTTTTCCTAAAATAATGTGCAACTACTGTTAGTGTACAATGAGACAAACACCTTCGTGGCTCCAGCTAGTGTAATGAAATGCAGCCATGTGGTGTTGCTTACTAGGTCAGGTTTTTCACACAAAGTTTGGTCTTCTCTCATGATTTCAATAAATAAGTAAATAAACCCCCTAAGCTCTCTTCAGTTTCTTAGAATTCACAGAGCATTCTTGCAATGCATTTCTTCATCTGGCAATGCAGAGTGATGTGACTGCTCGTTTTGTTTGGTGCTGTGGACAGTGTTCATCAAAAAAGCTGTATTTTAACTGCCTTTTAACCAAAGAGCTGCTCTTCAGTTCAAGGCCGACCACGCAAGATTGATTTATCTGTGTGGCTCATTAGGCTTCTCCAGATGCCTCTTTAGGCTGCACACGGATGATTTTTAAATATTTATTCCTTAAATACAGGCCAGGTTTGTCAGGGAATTAAATGGAAGAGCCACAACTTTGGTTCTTAGTTTATAGCAGAACAAATAATGTGAAATGGTTATTGTGCTTAACAAATCACTATTTGTCAGATGATCCGTGGTTACTATGCACTTGATTTTAGCAAGTGAAAACATGCTTGAGTTTAACTAAACAAATTTTACCCTGAGGAATGTCGGCTGGCATGCAGTAACTCCAGTGAGTGTTATTAATTCATTCATGATGCCTGCACCATAACTTTGTGGGCAATAAATATACTCCTAATTCTTCTTACAAACAGATCCTGTAACTTCACAGTTCAAAACTAATACAAGGGGTGTGAAAGGAGGTATGCATAACATCTCTTTGGTTGGTGCAAGCATCTCATTAGGCTGTTGATCATAATTGCTGCTGTCTGTTCTTCAGTTCCAAATTAAATGTACAATGTCATTGCACAGTTTTCTGTGTTTGAAAGACTAGGCAGCAGCAGCATCTCTGTGCCATGACTAGTGTTACAGGTAATTCACAGCAGCATGGCCAACATGCAGAACAGATCCACTGTTTGGAAAGAGGAAAAAACCCAAATCCCCAAACCCACCTCACTTTTTCTGAACTGTGATGTTTGTGCTTGGGCTAGAAGTCACACAGAATGCCTTTATTAAAGACGACAGCACTTCAGCTAGAATCCAAGTTTGATACACATCTGAAATTTCTGCAGAAAGATTGTAAGGACATAATAAACCCAGGATTTTTGTCTTCACCACAGTTATGCATTTTAGAATGTGCACTCCAAATATAGGAAAAACGTGTTGGGGTGGTTTGTAGATTTTGTGGGGGTTTGGGGATTTTTTTTTGCTTGGGTTTTTGTTATTGTTGTTTGGTTTGGTTTGGTTTGGTTTGGTTTTGGCTTGGGTG
>JANHGN010018007.1:92731-110737 GCA_024605025.1 Megaceryle maxima
AACTGCAGGAAGAATTTAAGGACTAAAATTAATTTTTATTTTATACTTTGGTACCTAGCTAAATGCACACTGAAGGTCAAAAACTTGTTTCTCTTTATTTGCAATAACTTCTCAAGAGTGGAGGCTGAAAAAAAATTTAATTCAGCCATAAGACCTTTCAAAAAGGGACTTTATTCCTACAGTTTGTGGAGGTTCCCTTCTAAAAGCCAAGTGCTCATGTCTAAGAAATCCTGGGATCATAATTTATTGGCTCCTGAGGTTTTCTGCCTTATGTGTTTTTCATAATACCTTTCCCCAAAGTAGAATTCTTACAAACTTTTCAAAACAACATTAAAAAAAAAGGGAAAAAAAAAAAGTAGTGTTAAATTTTCTAAATGCTTTTTTTCCTTCCAAACGTGGTTTTTGCCTATTTTACAACAAGTGTGTATGTAGGCTGAACAGTTACATCCAGCTTTTTGTCTTGCATCTTTTTACTGCTGGTAGTTGTGGTGTGATTCAAAATGATGATTTGGAAGAAATCATGCAAGAAAGCCTTTTGTGTGTGAATGTTAGGAGGAAAAGTCAGGTATTCATCAAAGTAAATGGTGTTTGTGCTCCTAAAGTGAAAATAAGAGCATGCGTGTCATGTTTGTGTGTCATGGGTGTCATGTTTGTTTATTGCATTTGAACATTCCAGAAAGAAAGGAAGTTTTAAATTGCAAACCCTTCATATTAAAAAACTCCTTTTGAAAGTCAAGACTATACAGCCAAATTAGCTGAAATCTTACTGAAACACACTAATTCCCTGCTATTACTGATGAGAAAGAAAAGAAAAAATAAAATAGCTTGTAAAGTTTGGTTCTGTGTCTTGGTATTCATTTTTATTTAAATAATAGAACACGTCTTGGATGCATACAACCATTTGTGTCTTGTTCATGAAAATCTTAAGTTTTCTAAGTCTTAACACCTTTTTTTAAATTGGTTTTTCTAAAAGAGTATTAAAATAGACATTTAAGTAGCTGATATTCAGACATCTACAAGTTTGTAGTGGGAGCTGGTTTTTTAATTGCCCCCTTTGTTACTGCAATTTAATTTTAATATTGTCATTTGTCTTTCAAGGAAACTTAACAATAGCACTTCAGGCAAACAAAAATCTATTCAGTGTTATTTCAGTGCATGCTGAATGAAATGTAGCTCTCAAATTCACCTTCATACTGTATTAGTCAGGTCCATCCAAAATACTAGCTATGAAATGAGTGTGCAATTTTTTTGTGCTTTTTACTGTACCAGCCCCTCGGATGGTATAACTCCTCCCTCGAAGGCCTGTTTAATTATATATTGGATCTCAATGTTTTTTGCTATCTTTGTATCATAGGAATGCTTTTAAAATTGTATCTAGTTCCAGGAGAGGGGATGAAGATGATGTGGAATCCTTCAATAGGAAGATAATGTGTTTGAGGCTTAAGAGTTTCGTAACTTTCATAACTAAGAGAATAAAAAGCAGTGACAGAGACCAGCTTTACTCTTCGAGTTGAGTGATCTCGTTGGAATAGCAGCTGATCCTGAGACGTCTGTAGTGCAAAGCCTGAATACCTTCATCTACATAGACTGGATTTACAGAATTTTATAGTTAAGTCAGATCTTCTGGATAATCTAATTTCATGGGACAGCAACTTACTACAATTTATTCTACTACCTTCAGAAGTGTTTAATAGATGTACAATAGCTAGAACCTATGTAGTAGTTATTCCTGACTTGTTCATAATTATATTTCTTCTACTCTTCAGTTTCACAGGTACTAGTGCGGTGGGAAAGAGAAGCATGAGTCCTATTCAGGAAGAAACTGGATCTGACGTTATGGAAGAGGGGGAAGGTCGAGATCCAGAATGTGATCAGACAGACTCCTGTGCAGAGTCCCTTTCAGATGGTAAGAAGAGAGCCAAAAAGTTCAAAAAGATCAAAACAGAACAAGTTCCAGAAGGTAAGTGCAATGTTTGTGCACCTGATTTTCTCGTTTGTTTGGAAGTACCCCAGGCCTGGACAGAACTGAAGTTTTTTTAATGTCTTCACTTATTGCAAAATAACTTGGATAACACTAACTTATTCCATTACATTCACAGAAATACAGAGAAGTTATTTAAACTGAAGATTGCATCATAGAGAAATTGTAAAAAAACAGAGGCACCCCCTACCCCAAACTAACAAGCAACCCCCCTGCCCCAAAACCCCCAAAACACAGAAACCCAAACAAAACCCCACTTGATATTAACCAAAGGAAACAGGACGTAGTTGATTTCTTACTTGTTTACTTTTTTCTTTATTTTAAAGCTCTTTGAATATTTTTATCTATTTTTTTAATGTGACAATGCAATGTAATTAAGTTTACCCATTATGGCTTGCATATCAAAAGCAAAATTGAAGGCAATCTGGAAGTAGGGTTCTAGACAAGATGTTCCTGTTAATCCAATACTTCATTGCAAAATGTAAGGTCAACATAATGTGGACATTTTCCCTTGAGCTTGATTGGATGGAGTCATAGCATACTTGAGTGCATGTAGCCTGAGCTGCCAAATGTGTGTCATTACACAACCTCCACTGCCTGCAAATGAGTCCAGTTGTAAGAAAACTCCCTGCTGCCCCGAAAGCCAATATAAGTGCCCTTTTAATTATCACTTTGAGACTGTATATCCTCATAATATTGCATTTACATCCCTTACTTACAATTATTTGTGAGATACTTCTGTACCTTGAGAAAACAATGGAATTTGTCTCTAGTCAGAATATTATTTAACTCTACAATTAAGCCAAAGCTTTGACAGTCTACCTACCACAGCTTTGACAGTCTACCCTCACCCCTCCACGGGCACACTGCTTGCTACAGTGCTGCTTAAGGTCAAGTGCAGTTTGACCCAGTCACACTGCTCTTTTATATCTCCCAGTATAAATAACTAAGCTGCAGCTCTACTGAAACCTTTTCCTCTACAGAACAATTCCTGATAATGTGTTGGCTTTCTGAGAGAATACAAGAAAGGAGAAAACTGCCATGCAAGTGCTGATCTACTGTGTCCTTGAACTTTCTGCCCCTTTAGCTTTCTGGGGGCTTTGTACTGATGAATCACTTAGCTGTGTTGTTTTGGGTTTCTTTCTGATAACACCTGGCAAGACAGTGATGAAAAGTGAGTGTGTTTAAGATTTAGAACTCACAATGTAATGCCTGAAAAAAATCAAGTGTTTCCAATACAAATTGTAAACACAAATAATGTGGGGTTTTTTTCTTTTAAAAACTTTTGATGCACATACAGTGTTCTGTGTGGTGTTCGGAACCATAGCCTTTATTGTTCTTTATTTGGTTGAAACCTTTTCACTTAGAGTTAATGTTTTTTGTAGACTTTAATACCTACACATTTTTTTAGCCAAAGTACCTTGAACTCTGACTAAACACAGGCAGGTGACAGATGACTACGTTTCACTTGATATTTTTGCTACATTGTGAGTTATTACAGCCTGTACAAAAAAACCAGCCAACCAACCAAAAAAAACCACCTGAAGTTACATGAATTTAAACCTCAAAAGATTTTAATTTTATTGATCTATTTATGTTGCTTCTATTTCCACTTTTGTTTGTCATTTCTTACAGAAATTGATTAGACAATATTAAAAAAATTGTATCATATCTTCATCTGGAGCACTGCCTTTATTGAAGTGTATTCAAATAGGGAAGTGAAGTTTTAACTATTAATAGCTGCTCTAGCCACTTTTATCCCCAAAGTGGTATTGTGTATCAAGCATCATTTCTCCTGATTTGGTAAAGTAAAATCTTTCTTAGCTGATTCAAAAGCTGTGCTTGGAAATCACTTTCTTTTTCTGGTTCAGTTTGGCAATTGGGCCACGCAAGCATACACAAAATGACAGGGCTGTCTACTCTAATTCCAAATAGAAAATTTTGTGCTCTCTATTTGGTATTATGGAAATATACATTAAGTGTTAGTGTGATTCATCTTTCTTCTCCAATTAATTTGGGATGGAAATATTCTTTGCTGTCTCAACTGCCTTAAACAAGAATAACTGCAAGTACAATAATAGTATTATATAACTTCATCATCCCAGTTACTGCAAAAACATAATTCCATGGATTAAACAGATTCCTTAATTGCAAAATATAATAGATGCCATTTAGGTAAGAAACTTGACAGTAACTTTATTTTCTCAGCCCCCTTCCTGCCTCCCCCCCACCATTTTTATTTATTTTTTTTACGTGCCTACTCATAAATCTTCTCTTGGTTTCCCATTGTAAATACTGACTTGCCAGGAATGTATCTAGAGTCTTGCTCTAAAGGAGAAAAACGCTCTGAAAGAGTAAAATGATTCCTGATTTAATCCTTATTGATTTCAGTGTTTGTATATTGAAGTGCTTAATATATTATTCCCTGACTCTGTCTTTTAGGAAGCCTCACAACTAGTTCCACTGGAATTTTTGAAGTCCCTGAAACATGGTAGGAAACAGCTGCCTTAACAAGTGGAATTGATTGAAAGCAGTTGTGAGAATACACCTCTTGGAAGCCATACTTTATTTAAATAAAGGGATGTTATAACAAAACAGTACGTGTCCTGAAAAATCAGTTTAATTATTTTAAACTGTTTATTGAACAATCACTGTCC
Organism: Megaceryle maxima; assembly: GCA_024605025.1. Taxonomy (NCBI): domain Eukaryota; kingdom Metazoa; phylum Chordata; class Aves; order Coraciiformes; family Cerylidae; genus Megaceryle; species Megaceryle maxima. The sequence continues at coordinate 97,370 of JANHGN010018007.1, forward strand.
ATTTTACTTGTGTGTGTATTAACTAGTATATTATTCACTGTTGATCATGTGAAATCCTTGCTGTCGTAAATGATGTTAGTTTTAAGAAACAAGGCTACATGTAATTTGGTTGCCTACTCTGGCATGCTGGCTATGAAATGTACAAAAAGAACTGGCACACTATCATTTTGTGCAAGGCTGTTTTCTGTGTTTGCTGCGAGTTACCACAAACCTCCTAATCTTTAGCTGTTTTTTCAGACCATATCAGTAGGATATGCTACATTCCTGAAACAGGTGTAACTGCAGTTTCACATATTGCTTTCTACCAGTTGCTTTATTTGCAAAGCTTTAGTTTTCTGTTCTCTAGCCCCTAACTTCCTGTGCAGCCAGTATTCATCTAAATACCAACCTTACACATAGTTGACCCTTTCAAAAAACTGTAATTTACAAGGTTTTGAAACAATAATTTCCTGGTGGGAGGTAATTTTTCTCTCTCTCTCTTTTTTTTTTTTTTTTTTTTTCCCCTCCACATCTGCTGCTGTTTTCACTCTTAAGTCTTGATCTCTTTCTTCCTCCTTCCCCAGCTTGTGGGGGTTTTGTAAAAATGTTTTTTGGTACCTGTGACAAGCCTGCTAATTGCACCAGCCCTGTATTGTTTAAAAAAGGATCTGCATTGGTAGATTTCAGAAAATGTTTGATATTTAACATTTTTGTATCATGGAAATAAAACCAAAATGTATTTCCATAAAATGAAAATTAAAGACATTTTCTTAGGAACTGGTTTGGTTTTGTGTTTCTGAAATGTTTTTAGTGAACTCCTTTTTTGTTTTGTTTTCTTCATAAGATAATTTTTTATCAGCCTGTGATTAGGAGACCCTTTTGGTCCATGGACTATATTCAAGATATTTGTGAAATGTAACCAAGAAAAGCAAGCCTGTTGCCATAAGATTTTAATTGCCATGTGCTTCCTTTGGATGGGGGGGGGGGGAAGTTCAACGAATCATTGAGTTCTAAGTCATTGATGTGGAAGAGTGGAATATTAAGAAGGCTTCATCAGATTGTATTTACCTCAGAGTGGGAGCTGCTGTCATTTAAACAATGCAATAATCTGCTTGGAAGTATGCCAAAATGTGTGGGGTTTTAAATTATTGTGAGAGCTATCTTGAACTTGCACTGGAAAGGGGAAAACAATGTAAAGATGTGAAATGTTGAAAAGTTTTATTTCTAACCTTGGATTACTGCCAGGAGTGTAATTAAGTTGTTAGTTTTTTAATAGAACCCATATAACCACAATTTCACACTAAAATGCGGGAAAGATAGCAGTATTATTAGAGATGGGAGGGGAAATTAGTAACTGCTCTTCTGATCTCGAAGATCCAGAGACTTTTCTTCTCTGAGACTCATGACCTTAGGAGTAAGTACTTAAATCTCTTTTATCTTAGAGTATCCAAACCTACAAAGAAACTGCAAATTTAGTTCTTAGAATATGTGCAACACTTAAAAGTTGTACAAAATATTAATCTCTTATGGAGATGATTCAGGTAATTTGTATGGTGTTCTGTCCAAATGCTGCAGGGTATTATCAAGTATATAACCCAACCAGCATAACACGATTTGGGAGGGAACTTAAGAGTCATGATGTTAAAAGGATACAAGAGCTTTTAAATAGATTGTCAGAAGCAGAGGTTAAGACTCAATGAAGTATCTGCTTAAGAGCTATAGAGGCCTGTGCTGAAGAGAATCCACCTGGAGTCTTTGCCCTAGGATCTTCATGGTGCTGACTTTATTCTTGAACAGCAACACTTAGATACCTGCAAAAAAATGCAAGTCTTAGTTTCATTACAATACAATCCCTTAAAAACTTCAGAGTAGGCCATGTATATCTTCCTCTAAACTACGAAAGTTTAATAGATATTCCCAGGATTTCTACTCTCCTCCCACCCTGAATTGTCATTTTGAGGAGCAGGATGTAATTTATCTTTAACTGTAATTAGTACCTCTTAAGAAAATACTGCTCCTCTATTTTGTTTTGTTTTGTTTTGTTTTTTCTTCTCTTTACAGGCATTTGATTTTACCAGTTAACACTTAGGTAAGGTACCAAACTGTGACTGGATGCAGGACTATAGTATTTCTAATACTAAGTTTGAGTGGAGAACTGTCAGGGGTCAGTGAGAGGTATCCTAAGAAAGAAATGGCCCCATTAATACCGTCTCAAACCTCCTTTGGTGCTTGGTACGCTTCCCTTCATTCTGAATTAGTCATTCTAGAAGGGAAAGAGTGTAGTTTCTTAAATTAGATCCACATTTCTTTCCTAATGTATATTTAAAATATGTGCATAGAATTAGCCTTTACAGCATTTGTTTCAGAAAAACAAAGCTGTCATCGCTGGTATTCATGGCTATGGAGTTTCCTGGGTCTTGACCTATGGGATTTTTCTGTACAGTTATTTCAGAGGCATCAGTCTGAAGCAGATGCTTCACTGTGGAGCAGAGAGTGCAGAGATGCTGTGTTTTGGCTCAGTTAAAGCCAGGTGCATCCGTGTAATACTTTGAACTAATTTTGTAAATTTTTCCCCTCCCCCTCCATTCCTTTTTCCTCAGAGGAAATCTGTTCCGTTTTAGAGCTATTGCTTTGCTTTCTCTTTGGAGGAGCAGTGATGGCTACACCTGGTTCTGTGTCCTGCGCACCTGCGCCTGCTCAGGGCCAAGCCCAAGCCGGGTCCGCCCGCTCCCGCATGTTTGGGTTTCGTTGGCGGGCAGGCCCTGCCGCGCCCGCTTCCCTCAGAGCCAGCCGGGCCTGGTCGGGCCGAGGGGCCGCCAGGAGCCGGGGCAGGGTGAGCAGCCGAGAACCGCAGCTGCCTTGAGGGTTATTTCCTCCTTCCTGTTGTGTAAAGCAGGCAGCATTGCTGTGTTGTTAGCGGTACTGAAGTGAAAGACTTTCTACAGCAGATGGCCAGAAGCTTTGCTGTGACTGTGGGTGTCCTCTGGAAGGTTCTCTTTGCTTGGGGTGGCCTGTTCTTCAGCGTTGGCTGTGAGGGGGATGCTGAGGAGGATGTTGGAAGCAACACTATATATATGTGCTGGAAGCAGGGGATGGAGAGAGAATTTCCCTGAGGACGTGAGTGAATTTTGTGAATAGTGCCGAGGAGAAAAGATAGTAGCTTGGGAGTGTAGACCTGAACATCAGACCATCTGAAGAAATGGTGTCGAGAATCAGGAAGTCTGTCACAGCAGGTGATGAGGTAGGTGGGCTGAAATCCTGCCTCTTCAGAGGAAAAAGAATATTTATTTGACTGAAACTTAAACTTGAGAATGATCGTTAATCAGTGGTGATTGAACACTTAATTGTTTGCATTAAAAAGCAAGTTAAAAGTGGTTTTGAAATAAGAATTCTGAAATCAATCCCAAGCATTCATGGGTGGGAAGTACTTATTGTGTCAGAACGCACGGAGTTGACAGCACGGGGTATAGGAAGTTACTGGTAGACAAGAAACACGGAGAAAAAGGTTATGTGTGTAGTGTAAAAATGAAGAGTGTGAGTGTCCCTGTAGCATGGATTTGAAGGGGGACAGTTAAGAGAGAATGAAAACTAAGGGAGAAAAAACTATCCCACGTAAAATTAATATTGCTGGGACTGTGACAGCCTACTCTTGGTCTTAGTTTTAAGTTTATGGTTTGGAGCAAAAAGATAAAAGCCTCAGATTAATTAGATAGAGGACAAAATTTAACCATCTGGTGAAGAAATCAGAAGAGGCAGAAAATCTTGTGATACTGCAAAAAAATTAAATGTTATAACTCTTTCTTTCTTTAAACTTTTGAGTTCTGTCATGGTGCCCAGAAAATGTCTGGTACCCCAACTATGTTCTCTATCTTTAAATCATGGTAAATGTAATTCAGACAAAAACGTCCTCTGTAAATTGAGCTTCACAAGAAGACTCCTGATAACCAAAAGTTCTCGGCTTCTGAAGTGTTTAGACTATTGCCAGCTGACCAGATGTGTGCATTGAAGAAGATTCCTCAAGTTACTCCACAGTACAGTTAGTAAATTAATAAACACTTACTTGTCTGTATTGTACTATTATAGCTTTAACCACACTAAAATAATGATTGTAGTGTGCTTTACAGAAATGCTGCCCCAGTTTCACTGGATGAGGAGCAATAGATGGTGGGTTAGGTTGGGATATACAGGTTCAATATGCTCATAATTAAGATGTTCTTTTTGCTTTGACAGGTATGCGTGAAGCTTCTTTATCTTTTTTTTTTTTTTTTTCCAGCAGAATAATTATTGGCAGCCATGCACTTCCATGAGCACTATAGCAGATCACAGGTTGGCCCTAGGTCAAGACAAACTCATGTGGAAATCATCTATTCATAAATGCAATATAGGAATAACTGTGAAAAGTTAGGTTTCCCTGCCCTCGTGTTAATTTATTGAAAATGACCGATAGTTGTCTGTGTAGATGAGCAGTCTATAGTTGCATGTTCTTGCAAAGAGTTTTCCAGTTTGTTACCAGACTGCCTCTGTGTGATGTGGCTGGCATTAGTACACACTTGAACATGAAAATCCAGAGGTTGTGGCTGTGCCGAGCCGGTTGCATCCTAATCTGTGATCTGTTTACAATGCATCAGATGACTGAAAACACGGTTCTGTTAAAACTGATTACTTCAAATTCAGCCTGTGAAGTTACCAATTATTTATATAGGCCTCAAAAAACCTTTGCAGTGTTACTGTGGTAAGAATGGCTATTTTGTTTGATTCTGAAGACTCTGTGAATAATGAGTGTAAGGGTTCACAGGTATGGTTGTTTTTTTTTTTTTTACTTTGAATATTTTTGTCATTTTCAAATGTGATTTTAGACTTAGAAAGTTCAAGGAAGACTGAACGTGTTTAGATCCTGTATATACTCAGCTATGGGGTTTTTTTAGATTGAACGTTCGATGTCTTCAATTTGGGCTGCTTCTTACTCTTCCAAAATAAGTCTGCTCTGAGCATGTGCAGTATCCATGTCTGTAATTTTTGCATCAGGGGAAGTCACTTGCTGCATTCACAATAAGTGATACATATTTGCTAACTATTCACAATAAGTGATACATATTTGCTAACTATTCACAATAACTTAAACTCTGCCCTCTGTTCTATTTGGAAAAGGTCTATACTCTAACCTTGCCTTTTAATTCTTGCCTATGCTGGATTTAATTTCAGCTATCACATTTTTCATGTGCTGTGGAGAAGCTGCCAGTTATCAGTAGAAACTTTTTACTAGGGTAGTGTGGAACTGCTGAAAGTAGCAATAGTGTTTCAATGGTCTGGTCCTGTGATGCACATACTGTTTTCATTGTTACAAGGAGATATTTATTAGAGAATTTCACCTCCGTGTTACTCACATGGAGACTAACTCTGCTATATTGTACCATGCTAGCTTGGGTTGTCTTTTGTTGGTTTGGTTTTGGATTATTTTGGGGGTTTTTTACTAATTATTGTTACTAAAATGGATTAAGGAATGGTTATGGGGGGACTAAGTAGTTAGTCTGTGAAGAAGTTAATGGGAAGTGTTTGCACTGGTAAATTTTAGGAGGTAAATGAGGTGTTGCTTGACATGTTTAATATTGCATTCTGTAACAAAGCATATTTTCAGTGCTTTAATCAAGTTTCTTAATTGAAGTAAAGTCTTCAGTATGTTAGAGGGTGCAACCCTAAGGTGTTCTGAAGTGCTTATAACATCTTAATAATAATTTCTAATGTATTTTTGCAATTCTGCATGGAGAAATATTTGAGACTCACACCTTTGGTTTGAATTATATCCAAGAACAGGAATTTAACATCTAATTGATCATCTAAGACATGTCTAACATGAAATTTGGGGTGAACAGAATAACCTTTTCTTTCCGCGTGTCATCTCACGTCAGCAAAACAGACCTTTCTGGAAGGTTTTTGACCCTTGTCTGCAGGCAACCTCCCCAACCAACAACCACCCTATGCTAATATGGTATTTGTATAGTACATTAGATACAAAATACCATGTTATTTTCATGCTCCCATTCACCTTGGCAATCTGCCAGCCTATGGACTACATGTATATGTAAATATAGGCTGCTTGTTCAGTAACAAAGCTAAGTATAGGGAAAGGAACACTTGAGTTTACAGACTGTTGAATAACAGTCTGAGAAGGGATGTGCCCAAAGGAAAATGGAGATTCAGTGATGGAATCATATCTTTAGTGTTTTTATGTCTTGCTCGCCTTTATTTATTTTTTGAACAATTAGACTAAGTATAAACTAAACATGAAAGTAAGATTTTTAAACTGATATTTTTAACAAATGCCTACAGATTTACAAATTCCTTACAACTACTCTGACACACTTTTAAATGCTTGTGATGACAGTAGTAATATGCTGATTGCCAGTAATAGCTCATATTAAAAATCTAATGCAGCTTATTTTTAAAACCTTGCAATAGTGGCTATACCCACCTCAAGAAACTGAGTTTCTGAAGACTGAAGAATGAAATGATGCTGAGTTTAATATATTTCCATGCTAATACTGCTCTTAAGCTTAGCAAGGTGGAGCTATTTTTTTCACCTTAGAGGAATCCGTAAAAGAGATGCTTCTAAAATTACTAATCCAACATATAAAAATCACCTAAGAAGTAACAGTAGAAAGTAGCACTTTTCTGAGGAAGGTGCACTATTTTTCATGGGGGGAAAAAAAAAAGGTGCAATGTTCTGAGGGGATTCTCAGTTCTAGTCTGACAATTTTCAAATACTTGATGAATACACAAACTCAGGTCTGTGTTTTTACAAGAGAATTTGTCTGGTTTCTTGTTGTGCGTGTGATACATAATCTTAGGTTATATGCTGTAGGAGCAAACAGTAGAAGCTTTTATACACATGTTCCAGCATCTTAAAAAGCAGGCTTTTGTACTCTTGTCTTGACGAAACAAGCACTCAGGCCGATGTATTTTAGCAGAACAGAATAATTTTTTTTATCAGCAGATGCTTTTCAATCTACTGTTGACCTTTTCTGTGTAAATAAGGAATTTGGGAAGTTCTGTGTTTTGCTTCTACAGGAGTTCAGATGAGACAGAGTTGTGATATGTTCTGAATTCCAGTTTCTTAAATAAAGGTAGTTCCCTGCTTTCCTTCCCATGCATAGTGCAACAGTTTAAGTTAATGCATGCTAAAATTAACTGTAGCTACCACATTCTCAGCTGTTTCTTATTGCTAAAATGCTCTCTCGTATCAAATAAATCAAACGCTTTCTTGTTCCTTGAATACTTTCCCAAAAAACAAATACACACAAAATACAGCTGTAGTATTGCATGCAGAACTCTTTGAAAAATGTTTAATGTTTACAATGCATATAGTTCTACTTGTGTGTATATCTCCTTTATATTTAGAAATAAATTATTGGGACTCCTGTTGTTAAATTATTAAATACTCCTGTGAATTGAACATAGAGTACAGTTTCAAATGTAGGCAGACAGTATGTGGTAAATTTGTGAACTGTCATCAGTGTTTAGATCTCCATTACTCTCTTTGGCAAATAGATTTCAGCTTGTTTCCCTCTGCAAGAGCTGAAATTATTACTGTGATTTGAAATGGCAGTCTCTTTACTGCTCACAGGCTGTTTGATGACGCGGGCACTCTGTGTATTCTCAGTGTATTAATGGATAGAGTGTTGGGTTTCCACATGCAGAATACTTACATGAAATGGAATACAAAATGAATAATCTGTCATGATAACTATCAAATGTCCTGCAAGGGATTGTGGAACTAGTGTGTGGCTGTTCAGCCATGCTGCCACCAACGCAAAGGAACTCCTGCAAACCACGGCTGGATGCTCTGTCAAAGTGCTCATGTGGCAGCCTGAAGAACAGCACGTTGTCAGATGGTACAAAAGCTAGAAAGAACTGCAAGAGTTTTTCCCTTGGAGGCTGAAGAGCTAGCCCCAAATGTATAAGCTCTTAAAACATACTAAAAGAAAATGGACAAAGGACATCAGTAAAAATGAGAAGCAAAATAGTGGTTAGAATTTGGAGTTTATCTGCACAGTTAATATTTCTTGACTAGAACTGGAAAGGCTTGTGCAAATAAGACCTCCTGTAGGCAGCGTTCAGTGATACCCTTTAACAAAGAAATGACTAGTGGAGAATTAAATGTGACACTACATTGAGAAAATAAAGGATAAAAGTGTTTTGTGTTTCATTGTATAACATGCAACTGTATTAATACTGCCTCTAAGTGCTGACTGCAGGTTATAGACGCTCTACACAGAAGCAGAATAATACCTTCTGTTTAGGTGTCTTATCCTTGCTAGAGGCAATTAATACACAGTCCCTCACATGTTCTGTAAATGTTTACATGCATGTTAAAAGTCCAAGAAGCTCAATGGTTACTACTTAGTTCCCATCACTCTTCTGTTGAATCCTAATAGTGTGGTATTTATATCACAAATCTTGACAAAGTATCTGCTTTCCTTTTTTTTTTTTTTTTTTTTAATGATCACAATGCACAAACATTTAATCAGACATTAAAAAATGAAAGAAAAAAATGGTTTGTATTATACAAATTCCTTTCCTTGATTCTTTGTGCATTCTTGATGAGAACCTGGATGCCTGACTAAATCATTTAGTTTCAGTTTGTAAAAGTGAGCAATATACTAAACTCTAAAACTGTGCTAAAAAAAACCCCAACTAAATATAAACTAAATAAAATATAAATATAAACTAAATAGAAAACTGCGATAAAAATCTAGCTCTAAGGCTGCAATTGAATGTATTTCTGAACAGGAAGAATAAGGCCACACATTGGCATCTAAATACTGTGGGAGACGGAACAGAGTAAAGGATCTTTTTGGCCTGTAAACTGACAGAAGTTCTATTTGCTAGCGGTCCAACTGTAGGAACTTCTGGGAAAAAATAGCAGGAAGCTGACACTCATCTAGCATTCTAAGTAAGTGCTAGCTAGCTCATGTTCAGGAAACCTGGTTTTTTGGGGTTTTTTTAACACTAAAATGTATTTGCATTTCAGATTGTTTTAAAGTTGTGTCTGGCAAAATGGTCAGATGATTTTTCGAGTTTTGTCTAAGGAGAAGTGATTTGCTTTCCAAGTTTAGTATAGTCTAACCTAGAAAAACAAAAACTAAAAATGCTTACTGTAGTGAGATGTAAACGCAGGGACTTTCAGTAGATGAGAAAAATTTGCAGGTTTCTTGCATTAGCTTTTCCACTTCTTTTATTTCCATTGCTGCTTTTGCTCTGTATAGTCTGAACTTAACAGACATAGATGTTTACTCCATGGACTAGAAGAGCCTTGCTAAGAACTACCCACTTCAGAGGAAAATAAAAAATCATCACCCTGGATTTTCAAAGCTTGTAGTGCAAGCAGCACAGAACTATCACTGTAGTTAACAAACTGACAAGAGTTCTGCCACGTTCCAGACTTTTTTTCTATGAAATGGGAATCAGAGTGATCCTAAGGGAAAATGTGAACTCTATCACTGATCTGTCTGTATGGGTGGATCCATTTTAGCATGCTCTGGCTGGCTTTTAGGTAACTGAAATTAGTACTGGAAACAGGAATGGAAAAAATGGGTAATATAAATAAGTTAAAGCATCCATAATCAGATACAAAGTGTCTGCTTAAAAAAAAAAAGGGGTGGGGCAGAAACTTAACAACCCTTATACAATTCCAAATATCCCAACAGAAGAACAACTGGATAGTTTACATGGTTGAGTTGAAAATCTTGTGTCTCTCTACTTAGGTTTCACTAGAAGGGGTGATGGCGTGTAGGTTAGATAATACTACACCATGTTCAAAAGCACAGGTTCCCGCTCCCCCTTCATTTCCTGAAGTTTGAGTCCTGTTTAAATCACTGTAAAACTGCTTGGCACATAATCATATTCAGGCATGCCAGTTCATGCACTTCTCTGGGATACAGCTCACTCTCACGGTCTGCAACTGTCTCACACCTTTCATGCTCTGAAAGGTTTTTTTTTAGCGCTGAGTTGTCTGGGAGCTACAAATGTAAGCCTCACAGTTTAAGAAGCTGCTTAAGTTCCCTTGTACAATGCCCAGTTCTCAGGCAATATGTGCTGCTTAATATCATATCCTACAGAACGTGGAAGCTGGAAAGCTAGAAATGATTTGCCTGAAACTATAGTAACTCTTCACAGAGTATTTAGCTGAATTTTAACACTGAAGTGCACGGTTGGTGGGAATCTGCAGATATTTTCATCTGTGTTTTTAAATGCACTTCCATCAGGTTTTGTAACATGAATAATGGCTTTTTCTTCTCTTTTAGTTCATTTCTATTTGCACTGTTCTTTGGAGGATTATACACCAGCATATAACTTATTTGCAAGTGGTATTTTCAAATTTACTGAGGAGTAAGATGCAATTTAAGGGATTCCCTACTTGCCTTCACAGGGCTTTTAATTTTCACAACACAATCTCACTCTCAGTAGATAGAAATCTCTGATTATTGGAACTGTATGTAAACAGCTATGGCTGTGAAACGTTTAAGTATCTTCTGAAAATGCATATAGCTTGTAGAGAATGCAAATTAAGATCCAAAGTGTGTAATCAGTGCAGGTAATGGTGGCTTTAAACATAGATTTTATTATGTGTTTCTTATAGTGATGATTAAATGTCGTGAGGATTTATTTTTATTAGAAAAAAATAAAATAAAATAATCAGTCCAATCTCGGAGAGTCAAGATTATTTTTTTCTGGGGTACCCATATTTGGCCATGAGCTGGATAAAACCTCCCACTTGAAAAGTTTACATTTTTGTGCTCATGCTGCTGTAGCAAATCTCACTTAAATGAAGCTAATATTTTCATTAGTTTAGACATAGTTTTTGTGAATTTCAGACAGAGTTCTGACATTCTTTCTTTATGACAGGTAAAATCTTTCTGATTTTAACTTACTCTTTATACAACTTCTAGTTTATATCTCAGGACATTGATTTATGTCAGGTTGGACAGTATGTAAGAGTGAAGCTCAGCCACTTAAACCTACATAGTTTTAAAGTGTTTTGTAAATGTTAACTTAATATATTATTTAGCTGAAGTTTTTAGCTGAGGGTAGTTCTTTAGTGAATCTGTAAAGATGTGCAGCATTATGGGGGAAACTGGAGTCTTTTTTGGTTTTGCTAGCTCTATACAGAGTAATTGCTCCGGCAGTTTCCCTGCCGCTTCTTTCAGTTTAACATAAAATCATATCACAGAGAACTTCACATTTTCCCAACAAAATAAACCCAAAAATCTTAAGATTTTGACAGCTCCTAGAGGAGGACCATCTCCAACGCTTAATCTCATTGTAGAGCTGTTTTACTGCTACAAAGCTAGAAGAGGACGCTCAACTTTCATGTGTCATTAGTGTCATGTAAGTGTATTCTGCTGTTTTGTTTTGTTCTGGTTTTCTTCCCTTTAATAGGCACCTAAAAGGAACAGCCACTGAAATGCTAAAAATGAGGATGAATGACACATTGTAAGGAAAGAGGCTCTGTGCCAAATTCCACACATTTACACTGCCAACATTTATCCACAATGTTGGCAAAGTGAAGAAACACTTCTGAGCTGCTCTGTTATTTATGAGACAGATTTTTTTTTTTCCTTTCCTGGTAGGACAGCACTGGATAATCTGATTTTTGTCTCTGTCAGCTTTGCTACTAGTTTTCAATGTGACACTGGAAACTCACTTTAACCCATCTGTGTCTCCACTTTCTCCATCTGTAATAGGAAGGTAATAGCTACATATCTGACACTGGTACTATGAGACTGAATTCAGTTAAGATTCAGGAGTATACTGTATTTTTATGGAATCATTACTTTAATGAGCATTTACTCAGGATGTTGTGAACTTTGGCCGTAGAAGCAATACATGGGGAATTAAATGTTTTTCCATACACATGGGGAATTACATGTTTTCCCATCTATTACTGTTTGACAAAATCAGATACAACAGTATTCTTCAGTTTCATTACATTTCAAGATATTCCGCTTCATTTGTCTTTCTAAAGTCTTTTGAGGTTCTGTCTTCACTGTGAAATACCATGGTTTACTGTTTTGTCCCTTTCCTTTCCCTCTGTCTCCCCAGCATTATAATTATTCTTATTATTAATAATCATCTAATTATTAATTTTATAATTAATTATTAATTATATAATTATTATTTTTCTGTGTACTAATTAAATGTATGTTATGCTACAGAGTCTTAGTTTATAGAATTATTTCCCCTTCCCCATTTCTTGTCCCGAGAAGACCTAAAATGCAGCTTTTCCCAGTGTTGTAAACTCCCGACAGAGAGCACGAAGTTAGAAACGTTTGTTCATTCATTGAGAACGTTCGTTTGAACAACATCTTCTGAGTCCTTGTGTATGTGGAATTGAATTACTGTGTAAGAGATTTCATGTAGAAGTTCGTTCTTGGATGTAGCCTTAGGCAAAAAGGACAAATTCTTACTATTCAAAACCTCTTCACTCCAGTAAGCAATGAAAGCATGTCTAAGTTCAAGCAGATGAATATTCACTGTAAACCTAACCATTGCTACACAGAGGCTGGGTTTCTATGCAACTTGAATACAACAGAAGAGTAAGCCAGCTGAGAGAAGACAGGAAATGCAGTAAAAGAACAATCAGAAGAGCTGTACTTCAAATCGTAGTCCAGATTTTCTTGGTTACTACTGAGTGTATTTGTATAGGAATGGAGGTCTGGGAGACAATGTGCTCTTTGGGTATGTGTAAGAACAGGCGTTACTGGTTTTTTATTTGCTGGAATCAATATGCAAAAATACTTTCCATTAACACTGAGTATCTGCTACAATTCTCTTCAGGTATTTTCCTGATATAGTTTAAAGCATCATGTAAGCACAAACAAAAAACTTTATCCTGTTTCACGTGGTCAGTGTTGTTAGACATAGTGATTTCTTTCAGTTCCCATCTACTGCATTCAGTATTCCCTGACAGATAGACCAAGACTCCAAGTTCCAGTCCACTTGTTTGTATTGCTCTGATTACATTAGAAATAGGGGTTAATTTGTGTGGTTTTTTCTTTGTTTAGGGGTTGGGGGTTTTTTGTTTTGTTTTGGAGGGTTTTGTGTGTGTGTGTGTGTGTGTGTTTTGTTTGCTTGATTGGTTTCCTTGAACTCTCCTGAGTAGCAGTATCTCCTTGCAACAATCTGATTTACCTTTCTTCTTTTGCTTTAGACATTGTGTGAAACACAAAGCATAGCAAAGAACAAACAATGCTTCAATTTCCTTCTTTTTTTTTTTTTAATTTCAACTTTCATGTTGGCTCTCTTTTTATTCTTATGGAGGTTTTTAAATTAAAATTTAAAGACTAATTAATTTTTATTTATTTATTTAAGTTTCAACAAATCTTTATTTTA